>OY740800.1:34114393-34386283 GCA_963514005.1 Raja brachyura | reverse complement strand
GGGGGGAGGAGAGAAGGGGGGGGAGGAGAGAAGGGGGGGGAGGAGAGAAGGGGGGGGAGGAGAGAAGGGGGGGAGGAGAGAAGGGGGGGAGGAGAGAAGGGGGGGAGGAGAGAAGGGGGGGGAGGAGAGAAGGGGGGGAGGAGAGAGGGGGGGGAGGAGAGAAGGGGGGGGAGGAGAGAAGGGGGGGGAGGAGAGAAGGGGGGGAGGAGAGAAGGGGGGGGAGGAGAGAAGGGGGGGGAGGAGAGAAGGGGGGAGGAGAGAAGGGGGGGGAGGAGAGAAGGGGGGGGAGGAGAGAAGGGGGGGGAGGAGAGAAGGGGGGGGGAGGAGAGAAGGGGGGGGGAGGAGAGAAGGGGGGGGAGGAGAGAAGGGGGGGGGAGGAGAGAAGGGGGGGAGGAGAGAAGGGGGGGAGGAGAGAAGGGGGGGAGGAGAGAGGGGGGGGAGGAGAGAGGGGGGGGAGGAGAGAGGGGGGGGAGGAGAGAGGGGGGGGAGGAGAGAGGGGGGGGAGGAGAGAGGGGGGGGAGGAGAGAGGGGGGGGAGGAGAGAGGGGGGGGAGGAGAGAGGGGGGGGAGGAGAGAGGGGGGGGAGGAGAGAGGGGGGGAGGAGAGAGGGGGGGGGAGGAGAGGGGGGGGGAGAGAAGGGGGGGAGAGAAGGGGGGGAGAGAAGGGGGGGGAGAGAAGGGGGGGGAGAGAAGGGGGGGGAGAGAAGGGGGGGGAGAGAAGGGGGGGGAGAGAAGGGGGGGGAGAGAAGGGGGGGGGAGAAGGGGGGGGGGGAGAAGGGGGGGGGGAGAAGGGGGGGGGAGAAGGGGGGGGGAGAAGGGGGGGGGAGAAGGGGGGGGGAGAGGGGGGGAGAGGGGGGGAGAGGGGGGGAGAGGGGGGGAGAGGGGGGGAGAGGGGGGGGGAGAGGGGGGGGGAGAGGGGGGGGGAGAGGGGGGGGGAGAGGGGGGGGGAGAGGGGGGGGGAGAGGGGGGGGGGGAGAGGGGGGGGAGAGGGGGGGGAGGGGGGGGAGAGGGGGGGGGAGAGGGGGGGGAGAGGGGGGGGGAGAGAGGGGGGGGAGAGAGGGGGGGGAGAGAGGGGGGGGAGAGGGGGGGGAGAGAAGGGGGGGGAGAGAAGGGGGGGGAGAGAAGGGGGGGGAGAGAAGGGGGGGGAGAGAAGGGGGGGGAGAGAAGGGGGGGGAGAGAAGGGGGGGGAGAGAAGGGGGGGGAGAGAAGGGGGGGGAGAGAAGGGGGGGGAGAGAAGGGGGGGGAGAGAAGGGGGGGGAGAGAAGGGGGGGAGAGAAGGGGGGAGAGAGAAGGGGGGGGAGAGAAGGGGGGGGAGAGAAGGCGGGGGAGAGAAGGCGGGGGAGAGAAGGCGGGGGAGAGAAGGCGGGGGAGAGAAGGGGGGGGAGAGAAAGGGGGGAGAGAAAGGGGGGATAGAAGGGGGGGATAGAAGGGGGGGATAGAAGGGGAGGATAGAAGGGGGGGAGAGAAGGGGGGGAGAGAAAGGGGGGGAGAGAAAGGGGGGGAGAGAAGGGGGGGGAGAGAAGGGGGGGGAGAGAAGGGGGGGGAGAGAAGGGGGGGGAGAGAAGGGGGGGGAGAGAAGGGGGGGGAGAGAAGGGGGGGGAGAGAAGGGGGGGGAGAGAAGGGGGGGGAGAGAAGGGGGGGAGAGAAGGGGGGGAGAGAAGGGGGGGAGAGAAGGGGGGGAGAGAAGGGGGGGAGAGAAGGGGGGGAGAGAAGGGGGGGGAGAAGGGGGGGGAGAAGGGGGGGGGGAGAAGGGGGGGGGAGAGAAGGTGGGGGAGAGAAGGATTGTCTACGGCTGCCCTCGACTGCCTGTAACAAAATAGCGACCCCACTCCACTGCACTACGAGTCAAAAAGAACCATGCCGACCAAATGTTATCATGGAAAATTTTTCAACATGCTAAAACATTTTCCGCGACCTAGCTGAGGCCACAAGTATTCGGGAACTTCCCTCGAGCATGAAGGAGAGTTCCAGTCAACCATGCTGCAAGTTTGAAGGTCGAAGATACTCTTCTAAACTCGCAGATTAGGTCGCCCAAGTGGGACAGCCCCTTAAGGATGGCTTTTGTATTTTCTCTAAGGACTTCATACTCATTATTAATTGATACTAACTTGTTTCCTTAGATTTATTTAGTTAACAATATCATTCCACGAGCTCCTGTTCTATATGCCACAATGAAATTGGCATATAGAACAGGAGTTAATTAGAACAAAGTTAATTGTGCATTGTAGACTGTCCTAGTGTACAGGTGTACCATAGTATCCTCAGAGAATTGATGGAAATGTGGTGAGAATAAAATGAGATTAGAATAATTGACGGAATGGTTGCTGGACTCAGTGGAACAAAGGGCCTGTTTCACACTGTATAAGTCTTTGACTCAATTTGGCACTTCAGATCCCTAATCCAAGACTCTGGGGATTATTAATCCACCATATACGTCTGCAGCACCTCATATTCTCAGTTATAATAACCACTAGACATAACCCCCGAAATAAACAATTAATTTAATTTTGTCATGAGAATTTCATCTCTCCGAACACAAGTATAATAAATTTACAATTAAAGTTATTAGAAAATCGAAGAGATTGTTCTCAGAGAGTGTTACAGCACTCGACAATATTGTGTTGGGAAAGAAGCATTCATCAGACTACTAGTGCAAAACATTTCACCTATTTTGTACTAATACTATTTATGACAGGATAAGAATTATATATTATTATGATTAAATTAAACTCACAGTACTGTACTTTGTCATATTATTTTATTAGGATAAGTACACTTTTGATAAATTTGTGCAATATACCCTCAAGTAGCACGACCAACTGGCATAACTCTCCTACAACTACCCATTATGACGAACATTCTTTACCAGCTAATACATGTAAAAACAAAGACGAGATCAAAGAATCATAGTAATAGTTTATTTCTTTTCATACATGCGCCTTTCGTGCGGCGTTTCTACCATTTCCTGTTTTTAATTAAAGATTTTCAATACCTGCAATTTAAAAATAAAATTCAATCATCATGCTAGAACATTTGTTCCTACTGTAAACACCAGCAATCACAACTATACTTCCTCCATGCAAGCAAATACCCTAGGGAGACAAATTTAGAACCTAGCATGAAAATATTACATATTATAAAGTATTTCACCGTCAGCAAAAACAAAGGTGGGTGGTGGGTGGATGGGACAAGCTGCCGGGAGGTAGTTGAGGCAGATACAATAACAGCATTTAAGACATTTGGACAGGTTCAAGGGTAGGAAAGAGTTAAAGGGATATGGGCCAAACGGCGTTAAGTGGAACTAGTGGGGCATCTTGATCGGCATGGGAAAATTAGGCCAAAGAGCACGGTTCCATGCTGTACGACTCTATAAATGCAGTGTAACTGTGTAAACTATAATGTATTCTGTTACTATAAAACAAACTATTTTTAAATCACTCCTGCACTGTCAGATTACAAAGTCTAACTGTACATAACGCACATCCTTGGGTCAGTCAGAATAAATTCTGTTAGGACTATGGTTTTACTGGTGCATTCAGCTCTAAGTTAGAGAGGAGTATGAAACTCCTCATCTGTTGTAAAACACACTGGAGAAAAGTGAGATAAACATGCTCTGGAAACTGGGATTTTCAGATTTGCAGCTGACTCTTGCTGGCAAGTTCCACTGGCATCTCGCTGGTAAACTTGCTTCACGTACAGATTCTGATGGTATCAACAGACTAACCAGCCACACTGAAATCACTGCGAGTCTCATTCTGCTTGCAGCCAATACTGGCACATACAGCACCTTCTACTGGTATACATGCACAATAATAAAGAGCAGGAAATTGGGCTACTTTTCTTCTCCATAGTCCATAGGTTTTAACCCAATGATGCCAGCAGCTCTTCTGAAATCAACAAACTTAAAATAAACGAACTAAATTTAGGACCTTACTGACTGCCTTAAAAAGGTGAAAGTTTTAATATCTTGGGCACATGATTAATACTATGAAATAAAAAAATGTTCACTGAGATTACAGATTCCTCAACTGTTGTAATTCTAATTATAATGTGATATTGAGCTAAGTGCCATTGAACCATATTAATCAAGAATTCACGGTGACACTGTAGTTAGCCTAATCAATTAAAAAAAATACTAAAAAGACTGGTACTTGAAAAGCCACCAGTTGTGTCCTTAACTGACATCAACAATATTAAATAAATTGTGGTACTCAAATGATATACAGTTGAAGATAACTTCTTGTATCTTGGCAGCAATTACATTACATCCAACCCAGTCAATCAAATCCTGTTAGGTCGGAATAAAGCATCTGTCAAAAATAAACAGGATTTTAACAGTGGATCTACAGCCCCACAAGTTATTACCAATGAGGTGGAAATAATGTTTGTGCTTTTGATAGATCTAATTTTAATTTATAAACCGTAATGTTAAAACATACACCATAGTAAATTTAGCACAAATGTGCACTACTGGAACGGAGATGGAGACAGGTACTAGACAAGTATCTACAGAAGCAGAAGCAAAGAACAGCAGGTGCTGGTTTATAATAAAAGACAAAGCGCTGGAGTAACTCAGCAGACAGCATCATTGGAGAACATGGATAGGTAGTGTGAGTGTGAGTGTGTCAGCTGGAAGAGAGGGGGGCAGGCTCCGTCTGCATCACCGCTGCAGATGCACCAGTGAACAGAAGCAACATGTGATGAATGGAATAAAGATGCCAAATCACATAAAGGCAGAAGACTAACAGGTTTTTCAGATGAAGTCATGGATTTGATGAAAGGATCCACAAAAGCATTGATCTTTTCATGCTGCGTTTGCAGTACCTTTGATTTGGAATTGCTAGTCCTTGCCGCTTATGGCCGATATTTTCCAATTATTGTAACTTATCTATGAATCGCACAATCGACCATGCAAATCTCACTGACGCCAGCCTGCTCCAGCTTTTGTTAATTTGCTATTTAGAGTATTCACATTGAGTTTAGTAATGAAACAGACTCTGGGGTAGTTAAGACGAAGTGGCAACATAATGACTATTTGCATATTTACCATGCTGAAATGCAATGTTGATGAATTTAGGCCTCTCCAATGCACACATTTTAAACTTCAAACTTTGCTCCTCTCAAATTAAAGCTATGCCCTCTAGTTTTTGACCTTTACACGTTGGAAAAAATCATCTGTCTGTCTACCCTATCTATGCCTCTCATAATTTTATATACTTCCATTAGTTCTACCCTCTGAGGCTCCAGAAAAACAATCCATTTGTCCAACCTGATACCTAATACTTTATAATCCAGGCACCATTCTGGCAAACGTCTTCTGTGGCCTCTCCAAAACTTCCACATTCTTCCTATAATAGGGCAATCAGAACTGCATACACTACTCCAAATGCAGCCCACCAAAGCCCTATAAAACTGCAGCATGACATCCTGACTCTTGTACCCAATATCAATCCATGAATTCAAGCATACCATACTCCTTCTTTCCCACTCTACTTGTGTTGCTACTTTTAACGAGCTGTGGACTTGGGACTCCACGATCCTTCGCCACAAACCTCCAGTCAGAGTAGCATCCTTCCTTCTGTTTTCTATGATTAAGACAATTCTGAATCCAAATTATCATGTCATCATGAATCCCATACATTTTAATCTTCTGGATCAGCTTACCATGAGAGTAGTTATCAAATGCCTTACTAAAATCCATGTACACAACATCCACTTCCTAATCGATCATATGATCCTCATCGATCATTTTGTCACCTCCTCAAAAATCTCAATCACGTTCATGAGACATGGCCTGGTGCAACAAAACCATGCTGACTGTCAATAATTGGCCCATTTCCTTCCAAATGAAAGTAAATCATATCCCAAAGAATCCTAAACTGATTATCAGTCCTATTTCACCGTTTCCTTCTGGACCACAAAAACATTTACTTAAGATTTGATAATGAATGAGTGTGTCTTTCCCACAACCTTTGGAAATACCAAATCCACTGTCTCTCGGCCCCATCACCATCGGAGCTCCACAGGTAACATTTCTTCCCTGGATACTGCTTGAAACAGAGTCAGAATTCAAAATTGTGGTGCGTTAATACAGACTGAAGGACATATCCGTTCTATCACACAGAAAGCATGTTCCACCTATGTAAAAAAAACATTCCACCATGCCTTAACTCATATGTTTCTGAAACTCTCATCTATTAGAATATCTGATGGCTATTCTAATGATGATTTGATTAATATGCCATCTTCTGCCCATCAATGGCATGTTCATCCAAAGCTCTGCTGAACATATCTAAACTTGCTCACAATTCTTGTGTGTGTTGACCTAATTAATAATTCTAATTAATCTAATTAATAATATTAATATAATATCAAGGGGGTAGTTAATGTGGGGGTGGTTAGTGTGTGCGACGCCGCATGCCGCCACCTGCACTTGGTCTAGTCAATTTTTAAAACCTATCCTTGGTATTCACGATATTTAAAAACACAAGTGCTCCACCCTCGCCATCCTTTTTCTGCAAGTCTTCTTCATCTCCATGGTTCTACATTATTAGTCTTATGCGTCTCACATTTCAGCAGCCAAGTATAAGCTTTGGAGTTCTCTCTGTAAACTTATCGCTTTAACCAAACCGTAATCATTTAGACTGATGTTATTTTATATATGTTGGTGCTAACATTTTTTCCTGGTTAATATCCTTGCAATAATATTTCTGTTATTTTTCAATATGTCAGATAATTATATAAATACATTTAGAAAAAATCAAGAAAGAAAGTGGATTAATAAAAGAGACAAAGAAAAGATGAAAATATTGTAAGTGAATGAGTTTTTAAAAAGGATGTGCCAATTTTTATATTTAGAACTAGTTACATTCATGCATTATTGACTGAATCAAAAATCCTCTTCATATACTGTATTCAGAAATTAATTTTTGAAGAAATTTGAAAGTGATTCAACGGCTTATTCTATTCTCTTACTAGGTGTTCAATTTGCATTATATGTTGGAACAGTGATTTGTGGCATTAATTGCCATCCTTAAATAGCATTAATCAAATTTATTCAGTTTTGTGTTATAAATCCCGTATTTCCAATACAGAGGTTTATTACAAGGTTATTTTTCTATTTCACCTCAAATTATCCTGTGATTTTACAGTATTGTTATTTATGAAATTGCTAACTTGTCACAAGCTTCCAAGATTTTTACAAAATTAATACCAGCCGATACTTGCAAATTTATCTTCCAATTTCTCAGTTCTTATGGCAATACAATATAGTGAAGTGTTTTAAATGCAATAAAAAAGTGATCAATATCGATTTCAATGGACCAGACTGTGATAATAACGCAACATTTTTTGGAATGTTGGCAATTTAAAGTGTGTTCTGCTGGATGTTTTTTTCCCCCAAGCACTCTTCTGATCAAACATTTATGCCCCTATAACCTGTTGGAAGTCTGTAAAGGAAACAAAACAGCTGGGACCTCGGTGAAAAAATGAAGCAATGGGTTCTGCTAACAACTGGGATTTGAAGAGAACAAAAGCAGTGGAACAAAAAAAGAGTAAAGGAAAAGAAGGATTGACTGACTAATTTTAAGATGGATTCCTTCACATTGTGGTCCAGCAGGGTTATAGGTATGATCAAGATGTTCATTGCTTTGCAGTACACCGTCAGGGCTCTCGCTTAACTTTTTTTCCCTGTTGCCAGCCGGGCAACATTGACAGCTTTTTAGGTTGCCAAATGACAGTTTAGGTGGTCACTTAAGACGGTTTGCATGACGCGTGCGATAATGTGCTCGGATGAAGTGCGTAGTTACCAGTCAGAATTATGCTCAATGAAGCATTCACATATTATGTTCAAGAAGGAACTGCAGATACTGGAAAATCGAATGTAGTCAAAAATGCTGGAGAAACTCAGCGGGTGCAGCAGCATCTATGGAGCGAAGGAAAGTGGCAACGTTTCAGGCCGAAACCCATCAGTCTGAAGAAGGGTTTCAGCCCGAAACATTGCCTTTCCTTCGCTCCATAGATGCTGCCGCATCCGCTGAGTTTCTCCAACACTTTTGTCTACATTCACATATTATTTCTGCTTCAAATAACTCACAAACTAAACATATTCACCAATCAAGACATGATATATACCACAATGACATGAAGCAAAATTATAATACAATATCTCAATTATTTTTATACATTGCAATTAATGCAATTTCTATTAGTTCATTCCACTTCCAAACAAAAATGTGGTTGGATTATTCAGCAAATGATTAACCTGTGTCAATAAATCCTGGGCAATGCACACTACAGATTGACGCAAGCATGTATTCTGTGAAGGACCGAAAATTACCATGACATGGCCATAGCATGGGTCGTTATTGCTATTGGCACAGAATTTATCCATAACAAAATATACAAATTGCAAGGAAATTTCTAAAGGCATTTTATGATAATAGCTGTTAAAACCGACTATACACATCTGACAGGTTAAACATTATACTAACTGACAAGAGATGGCCAAAGGACATAACTGCAGCAAATGTTCTTTTGGTAATATGTTTAAAGGTGTCAAAACAAATAATAACATTGGGAATTAAAACACATTTGACTGCATTCCGTTATCAAACATTGTCAATGTTCGCTCTGAAGACCATGAAGCACAATAGGGTCAGGGGTGTGTGAATCAGTGCGGGGTGAATAGATGGCGGGGGGGGGGGGGGATTGAGAAGGCAATCGGTGCTGAATGGATGGATTGAGGCAGGTGAATTAGTATGTGTTGGTCGGAGTATGTAAAATAGTGAGGGGAGAGCACGGGGGATGTCAGTGGCGTTGAATGGGGGGGGATCAGTACAGGATAAATGGGGGGTTCAGTACAGGATGAATGGGGGGTTCAGTACAGGATGAATGGGGTAGACAAAAATGCTGGAGAAATTCAGCGGGTGAGGCAGCATCTATGGAGCTAAGGAAATATGCAACGTTTCGGGTCGAAGCCCTTCTTCAGACTGTTCCCCCCATTCTTCTTGAATGGGGGGGGGGGGTTCAGCACAGGATGAATGGGGGGGGGCGGTCAGGACAGTGTAGAACGGAGGGTCTGTGCAGGATGAATGGGAAATCACTATAGGATGAATGAGGGGGATCAGTATAGGATGAATGGGGGTGGGATCAGTACGGGATGAATGAGGGGATCAGTACGGGATGAATGAGGGGATCAGTACGGGATGCATGAGGGGATCAGTACAGGATGCATGAGGGGATCAGTACAGGATGCATGAGGGGATCAGTAAAAGATGAATGGGGAGATCACTACAGGATTGAATGGGGGATTTGGTGCAGGGTAAATGGAAGGTGGGTCAGTACGGGATGAACGGGTGGCTCAGTGCAGTATGAGGCCAGTTCATTGGCTATATTTAAGAGGGAGTTTGATGTGGCCCTTGTTGCTAAAGAGATCGGGGGTATGGAGAGAAGGCAGGTACAGGATACTGATTTGGATGATCAGCCATGATCATATTGAATGACGGTGCAGGCTCGAAAGGGCGAATGGCCCTCCTGCACCTATTTTCTATGATTCTGTGAATGGGGAGGGGGAGAAGTGCAGGATGGATGGGAAGGGGGGTCAGTACAGGATGAATTGGGGGACCAGTGTAGGATGGATTGGGGGGGGGGGAGGACCACATTCCAGTCACCCAGTTTCTCCAGCTGGTTTATGAGTACTTCTTCTTTTCGTGTCCATCTTGTTACAACTGTTGGCCTCACTGTCATTGTCCATCCTGAAGACAATGCAAGCTTCCGGCGACGATCAGTGGAAGCCGTCACTTGTTGCAATAGATGATGGTGGTAGCAGAATTAGCTCAGGATACTTCCAGTTTCCAGCCCCGCGATGTGGACGCTTATGCTATAGAGCTGTCTATGAGTACTGATAATGACTTTCCATACAAATGATTCTGAGATGTTTCCATTAATTCTAGATTTCCCATTAAAGTTGACAGGCTCTGAACAGCACCAGTATCATTTTCCATACTTCTACTCTCACCCTCTCTCCTAGTAGTCGGAATAAGGATGAGGTTACTGTTGATAATTATTGTTTCACCAGCCTTCATTCAACATATCATCCTTCATAATTGTAACCACCTCATGTCAATGCCACCACCAGACCAATCTTCCCATTCTCTCCTCTTATGACATTCAGAAGTGATCTTACCCTCTGCAACGTTGTCATTAACTCTTCCATCAGTTCCAGCTTCTTGTCTCCATTTCACCTTCCAATCAATTGCAGAAAACAATGTCTTCTCCTCCCTTATCACCATCAAGAAGATCCTTCCAGTAAAGCAATTGTTCACTTACGCTTCTTCCATTGCAATCAGTGCTCATGGCACAGTCTCCCGAACACTAATGAAACCAAAAGTACCTCTTCACAAAACATCTTTGTCCAACCCATGATCTCCACTGATACTGCCTGACCCACTGAATTACTGCAGCCTTTATGTCATTTTTTGAAAGCAGCATCTGCAGTTCACTGTGCCTAACATCGTTTAACCTGCAAGGTTAACCCTGAGCTTCAGTTGCATGTTATTTTAATTATTCACACTACTTCCAATCTGACCATGCTTTCTCTGACATTTTACACTGTTACAATGAAGGCAAAGTTAGCTCAAGTAACAACAGCTTATCTTCCTACTAAAAGAAATTAGTACTGGCAAAATAGTCTGGAGAAATTATTATAAATCAATGAATCCCTGGAGCCTCATAATTTGCATTCCAGCAACAAGGAGTTGCTGTTTAAATAACAGGTGCATTAGTTATCATTTTCCAGAATTCTATAGATTGTGGATTAGGTTTCACAGATTGGAAGGCGGCAAATGTTTAAAAGAAGAGAGAGAAAAGGAAACTACAGACTGATTAGTCTAACATCAGTAATTGGGAAAATGACTGGGGTTATTTAAAAAGAATGAGATAATCATACAGTTATAACGTACAAACCCAGGTTAGACAAAATCAATGGATTTCTGGAAGTAAAATCATGTTTGAATGGAGATCCTAGAGATGTAATTGGCGGAATAGGTAAGAACATAGCAGTGGATGTGATATACCCTTCAATTTGATGAAGTGCACATAAAATGTTATGGTGTAAAATTAAGGCACACGTTATTGGGGATGAAATATTGGCATGGTTCAAAAGTGGTTGACAGGTAGGAATAAATGGGTCTTTTGCAAAGTATCATGCAGCCACGGTTGACAGGAATCAGAGCTTGAAAGTCAGCTATTCATCATGTATCATGATGGTTTGGATGAGGAAACAGAGTGTAATAGTTTAAAACCTGCCAATAATACTTAGCAGGGCGGGTTGTAACTTGTGAAGAGGATGCAAAGTGGTTTCAAAACGACTGACAGATTGAGCAGATGGAGAAAAAATACATAACATGTTATAACATTGATAAATGCTAACTTATTCATTTCAACTGGAAACACAAAAAGGCAGTGTACTATATAAATGGTATTAGAATGGGAAGTGTTGATGTGGAAAGAGAAATTTAAAGCAAATTGTTTGCTTTAACCGTAAATTATTGATGTATCATGAGGTATCATATTTACTTTAACCTCTAGATGTAGGTTCTAATGAAAGGTAATTGATCCAAAACATAAACTTCTCTTCCACATGTTATCTGATCTGCTGAGTATTTCTATGTTTTAATTTCAGATTTCCTGCATCAGCAATTTTCTGTTGTTTAACTTACTTCTAGCAGTTCTAGTTCATATCAGAAATGCTCCTCTAACAAAATGGCATCAACCTGTAAAATGAACTATTTTCCTCTTTGTAGATGCTACCTGACTTTCTGCAGATTTTCAGCATCCTTCATTATTCTAGATTTCCACCACCCTTCGAATTTTGTATCTCACTGCACCAGCATAACTTTTTTTCTGCGCTCCTATGTTCTCAACCATCTGCTTCTATTGACATCAAACAAATGAGCCAAAGGTAACAATCCTTCAGTAGCGTTATTATTTGCATCATTTCGTCTCTCTTGATCTCCATCCTATCACAGATGTCCCCTTTGTTTTCACTATCCCTCCCCCTTCTCTGCAGTTTAAAATACGATTCGTTTCTCACCAGAAAGTTCCAGCGATAGATCCTGATGAGTTAACTCTATGTGTGTCTCACCAGAGAACAGCCTGACTCAAGTATCTCCAACACTTTCCTTTTTTAAGTGTCAGTAACGTTGCAGGACACTTGCACTTTAATAGCAGAAACAACATTTAACTAATATCAAAATGTGGGTCATTTATTTGCCATTTAATTATTTACAATTCATGTTAACAATCACATTAACATCCTAGAAAGGGAAAATAACAGGACAAGTCGCTTGGCTGTTTGCACACATTAAGGGTATCTGCATTATTACAATAATTAAATTACAGAGGAAAACCTTCGGCTGTTATGCACTTTCCTAATGCTTCTCGGCGGCTCGAAGCAACAGGACTCTCAACGTTAAATTGTCAAATATAAAATCAGTGCGACTGGATAGGAAATAAAAACACCCGGTAGCTACCAGTTACACACATCGGTGAGCCAGCACTTTATATTGGCTGGAAAATCACTGAGGCTATATAAATGTAGATAAGAAACAAAATGCTCCACTAACTGCGCAGGACAGGCAGCATCTCTGGAGAGAAGGGTCTCGACCCGAAACGTCACCGATTCCTTCTCTCCAGAGACGCTGCCTCTTCTGATGTGTTACTCCAGCTTTTTGTGCCTATCTTCTATGTATAACCAGCATATGTAGTTCCTTCCTAGATAAATGGGGATTATTTTCTTTGCTCTCCTTTACAGTGTAGTGTTATACCCGTGCACGGAACGTCCACCCTGGTTTGTCGGCATGCAACGCGTTTGCTTGAAACCTTCAAGGTCGCTGGTTTTCAGGAGCAACCTAAATTTCAGGATCACTCCTCCTGAGGCCCGGTGACCCGCTTCCCCCACAACCCGCGGCCAAAGCTCAGACCAGGCCTCGACCACGGGCGAGGAGCGGAGCGGAGCCGAGCCAACCCGCAAGCCCCGGCCGGTAACTCGAATGCAGAGGAGATGCAGCCCTCACCTGATTGAGCTCGGTCTCCGCCGCGATCCTGAGGTTGGGGTCGATGGTGCCTTTCAGCGCCTGTATGATCCGGTTGGGATCCATTTTGTGCGGCCTCCTCCCCCGCCCCCTGTGCCTGTGCCCCGCGCGGGCACTCGGTGTTGTGGTTTTTTTTTTGCGCTTTTTTTTCTCCTCCCTCCGCAATCACTCGTCACTCTGCGTCACTCAAAGGTGGCGCGAAACACAAGCTCGCCATCGGACCGCGTCCTCCAGCGGACGCCGGCTCCGGCTCCGGTCGCCCCGGCAACGCGCCGCCATCTTGCCCCCCCCCCCCTCCGTCGGGCCGATGTGACGTAATTGCGGGGCAAATGCGGCGTGGACCGTAGTGACGTAATTGCGGGGCGTAAGCGGGTTGGGCTGTGACGTCATTGCGGGGCAGAGGGGAGTGATGGGGCAATTGCGTCATTGCGGGGCAAAAACAGCAAAAAAAAACCGAATGACAGGTTGGGTTGGAAATGGTGCAGCCTCCTCACCAGTGCACATAACCCACATGAGGGGTTGGAAAGTCCCTCATCCCATCCATAGTTGGTACTTCCAGTTGTATTTTGGGGGGAAATGGTCCCCTATTTATTTGGTCAGAGTGAGGCCAAACGTAAATTGGGAGAAGCAGCGCCTCGTCGTGCTTTGGCAGCTTGCAACCCAACAGTATGAAGATTGATTTTTCTAACTTCGAGCCACACTTGCATCCCTTCTCTCTATATATCTCTCCCCCATCCTAGTTGTACTAGTTTCACTGTCATCCTGGTGAGTTTCATTGTATAACTCGTTATCACTTTGCCCACAGCCAACAATGGACCATTGTGGGTCCCACTTTTCCTTGACCAATTACTTTTTGCATATAATTAATTTATTCTATATCACCATCTATATCTCTCGGTTCCCTCTCCCCTGACTCTCAGTCTGAAGAAGGGTCTTGACCCAAACTGGCACCTATTCCTTTTCTTCAGAGATGCTGCCTGACCTGCTCAGTTACTCCAGTTTTTTGTGTCTATCTTTGGTTTGAACCAGCATCTGCAGTTCCTTCTTACACGTTCTGTTTGGTGTTGCGACAGTGGAAATCCTACCTATGCAATTCAAATCTGAAATTTTATTTTTTTTAATTGCTGGAAGCTGTAATGTTAATAAGGTAGAGAGAAAGCCACCGAACAAGGTTCTCCGAAGAAGGTAAAGGAGAAAGGAAAACATCTGCCATGATTATGTTATTTAGTTTTTAAAGATACAGCATGCAGGCCTTTCAGCCCTCCTGAGTCCACGCTGACCATCAATCACCCATTCACACCAGTTCTATGTTATACCACTTTCTCATCCACTCCCTACACACTAGTGGCAATTTTACAGAGGTCAATTAACCTACAAACCTTTCCCTCAACCATAGTTAACGGTCACACAACTCTGAGCAACTTACTACCTGCTCACCTTATGAAGCAATACTCCTGATTGAATATCACTTGGAAGAATTTGAGGAGACACTTAACTTCCTCCCCTTCTCAGTGAATCAGTTTCATATATGTTGATCTGATTCAACATGTATGATTCAATCTGCAGTTGTACAGGGCTCTGGTGAGACCACATCTGGAGTATTGTGTACAGTTTTGGTCTCCTAATTTGAGGAAGGACATCCTTGTGATTGAGGCAGTGCAGCGTAGGTTCACATGATTGATCCCTGGGATGGCGGGACTGTCATATGAGGAAAGATTGAACAGACTAGGCTTGTATTCACTGGAGTTTAGAAGGATGAGGAGGGATCTTATAGAAACATATAAAATTATAAAAGGACTGGACAAGCTAGATGAAGGAAAAATGTTCCCAATGTTGGGTGAGTCCAGAACCAGGGGCCACAGTCTTAGAATAAAGGGGAGGTCATTTAAGACTGAGGTGAGAAAAAACTTTTTTACCCAGAGAGTTGTGAATTTATGGAATTCCCTGCCACAGAGGGCATTGGTGGCCAAATCATTGGATGGATTTAAGAGAGAGTTGGATAGAGCTCTAGGGGCTAGTGGAGTCAAGGGATATGGGGAGAAGGCATGCACAGGTTATTGATAGCGGACGAACAGCCATGATCACAATGAATGGCGGTGTTGTCTCGAAGGGCCAAATGGCCTCCTCCTGCACCTATTTTCTATGAATCACCAAAATAATTCTAATTTAGTAAAATCAGATATACAGCTATTTGCTGTTTATGTATGGATTTATCTATTGAGGGCTTCTGCATAATATAGTCCAATTTAAAAAATGAAAATTCTATCATCTCTGGGACAATTTGAATCCTTTACTTAGGTATGTTACAAAACTTACCTTTAGCGGCGCTGCAGTTCTGCCACTCCCCGTGTGCGCGACTTTTTTCGCCTTTCAGAGGGGGGGGGGGCAGGTTTAAAATGCCGTTTATCACCAGACAGTACAAGTCGATCCATCTCAGGGGATTTCGTCGCTAAAGAGAAATCGCTCCGACATTTGTTTTATGAAGGTATTTTTAAACCACTAGATCATTTATTAGCTAGAGTAATTTAAAAATCATCTTCTAAAGCCATGAGCGCCGACAACGGGAAGGATTTTACGTAGGGGAGAAAAGAAGCTACACAGTTTATTTTTACATAAAAACGTGGTTCTTAGGAAGCATTTAATCACATTTTCATGTTGCGAAATTGGGACAAAAAATATATACAAACCAGCAGTGTTTTTCCTGCCGACTGTGGGTTAAATTCACCGCAAACTGCAACGTTCCAATCCACCGCATTCCACTAAAACCCACTAGCAAGTTGATTTAAATGGCTAACATGATTTAAACACTAACTTCCTTCCATTTGGCCTATAAATTCATGAAAATGAGATTGAAAAATCATGTTATATTGTGAATTATTGTGTGAATGTTATTTGGACACATCTTTTCTTAAGAAATGGATAGATGTTTAGATCTAGTCATTGAATTTTGTAATTAGCTACAATTAGGTAACTAACTAATTATATGCTTTAATTTCTGGTCATCCAAGTAAGCTTGTTTCATATTTGTTTCAGAATGCTTCAATCCATAATAACTGAAAATGTCATTGAGTTCTCTTAATTGTTAAGAAAGTTATAGGCTTTTTACTGTCCTAGATCAGAGCTTTTGAGTTCAGTCAATGGAAAGGCAATGGGGAACAAGATGCTAATTTCCGAGTATGAAAATGGCCATAACTTTTTTAATACTGAAGATATGAAAGTGAATTAGGTGTCAAATTAAAGTTATTTTTATGCTTTATCTGATGGGATAAATTGCGGACTTGATTTTTAAAATCTCAAAATTTTGTAACATTGCTACTTTACTGAAGACGGTAGAATATCAACAATCAATGCATTTATTTATTACCTGTAAACATGCAATTAACCGGACAGCCAGACATGTAAACTGACATAGTACTCCAATTTAAACAGAGAAACATAGAAAATAGGTGCAGGAGGAGGCCATTCGGCTTTCATGTGCTTTAATTTACAAAGTCCTATGAACATGTTCTGAACTGAAAACATTTTAACTCATGCAGTTGGTTTAATTCTTTTGAATAAACAAATCCACACACTAGCTTAGACATTTTTTATATACCAATAATGTTACAACAATGTTATGGGTCATAACACTGTATGTAAATCCTATAAAGATCAAGATTTTCAGTAGCAAGATTTTCAGAACATCTATGCTGGGTTTATCTTTGCACTTGAGAATGAATATGTATAATGGGAGACGGGATGCCATTGTCATTGATGGTGCTGAGTTTCTTAAGTGTGGTTGGAGCTGCACTCATTCAGCCCATTGGATATCCCACCCTGCTCCTGCCACACCTGAGGTGTTGGAATAGCTTTGGTGCATCAGAAGGAGACTCTTTGCTAGGTTGTTAACCTGTGTGGGTTCTCGCTTCTCGGCCTTTTGGCTAAGATCAAGTGTAGTATCTGTTCTTACACTTGAAGGAGTGAAAGAGACTATCTGTTCCTTTTAGAACGGATTTGGCGGTCCCTTGGGGACAAGGGCCGTGGATTGTGGAGCGAACTTGGAGACGAGGAGTTGTGGCTGCAGGCTTAGAGGTGGATCCATGCTGGTTGGGTAACCAACCTAACACCTTTTAGCCACTATGTCAGCAGGAGCAGGAGTACAGGGTATTCGCAATACCCTGAGAATAAGCGTGAAGGACATCAGCGAGGGGACCCTCTTTTCAAGAGACCTGTTCGTCAAGAAGGTCTTGCTAGGGGCCCTCAAATTTGAGGCTAAGGACATTTACTGCCTCCAGGATTTCCCGGGTAACGGATACTTTGACGTTACCTTCAAGTATCCGACGGGATGGCAGAAGGTGATGGAGGACTTTCGGGAGAGGGGGAATGAAGCTCCGCTGTCACTGCTCAAAGTGCAGCCGCTCTTCACCCTCCCCACCCAGAAGGAAAGGTTGATCACCGTGCATACGTTCAACCCACATGTGCCGGTAGTCGATGTCCTCACGTTCCTTGCTCGCTACGTTGAGGGAACAGGGAACTGTGTGGACGTGAAGGACATGCATGGAATTTGGACAAGCAAGAGGCAAATCAAGGTGAAGCTGAGGGTGGACAAAGACGGAGAAATTGTCCACCCCCCCTCGGTTTTCGCGATTGGAGGAAACCAAGGCTACCTCAGCTACGTAGGGCAACCCAGGCTGTGCAAGAAATGCAACAAGCCTGGGCATGTGATGGCCCAATGCACAGCAGTTGTATGCAAAAACTGCAAGACAGAGGGCCACGAGACAAAGGACTGTCAGGCCAGTAAGAACTGCAACCTGTGCGGGGAGGCAGGCCACCTTTACAGGGCTTGCCCTAAAAGAGCCTGCACTTATGCACAGGCGACAAGAGGGGCTGCTGCCAGCACCCCCAAGGTGGGCGAAGCACCCCCCACCACTACCAAGACCCCAGCACAGAAAGGAAACGCAGATGAGGACAGCCCAACCACCTTGAAGCCCCAAGTGCCAGAAGGAGACGCCCAGCATCTTGCCCAGGAGGGAGAGTCAATGGAGGAGGAGGAACTGAAGGAGAAGTGGACTACAGTGTCGTATAAGAAGCCGAAGGTTCAGCCCAAGGAGCCGAGGCCGCAAAGGATTGGTAAGTCTAAAAGCAAACAACAAAAAAGATGTCTTTCTATTACAGAAGGCAGCAATCGCTCCTCTTCGTCGGAGGATGAGGCGACCGGGAAGTCCCAACGAGGGAGACAGAGGAGGAAAACGGGGGAAGAGAAGAGAGAGGCCACGACGATCACGACCCGGCCCCAGGAGACCGAGAACAGAGAAGCGGTGGAAGGGCCACAACCCCAGGACACCAGGAGCAGTGCAGCGGTCGAGGGGCCCCAGGCCCAGGACATCGGGAGCAGTGAAACGGTCGAGGGGCTCCAGCCCCTGGAGACAGGGATCATCACAGCGGCCAATGGGCCACAGCTCCGGGCAACCGGGAGCAGCACAAAGGCCGTTGGGCCCCAGCTCCGGGCGACCGGGAGCAGTGAACCAGCCACCGCGACCCAGCTACAGGAGACGGAGGAAGCCGTGTGCCCGAAAGGGGGTGGAACGAGAAGGCCCCCCTCAACGACACCATTGGCTGCGCCACCAGAAACCCACCTCATCGCTGGATTCCTGAGCACAGGAAAGCTGAGGCAATTCACCGAAACGGTGGGAATGAGGGGACACGAAAACGGTCAGTGACTCCAAAGACAATGGAGCTCAAACTGGCATCTTTAAACGTGCGCAGTATAAAGAGCACTGCGCGATGTGTGAACGCCTTACAGTACCTGTCCAAGGTCAAGGCAGATGTGACTTTTATTCAGGAGTGCGGGCTGCCACACCTCCGCTGCTATCGGAGGTGGTCGCGATGGTGGCCCCACGGACTGTCGGTGTGGTCGGGGGGCAATGACTGTCGTGCTTCCGGCCTGGGGATTTTGCTGCGGGGAGGGAACTTCGCCATCAATGAGGTTAGGGAGGTGGTTGGGGGGCGGCTCCTTGTGGTGGATGTTATGTACCGTGGCTCTCCGCTACGGCTGATTAATGTGTATGCCTCACCCACGCAGAGCGAGCGGCTGGCCGTTCTCCAGCAGCTCCCAGTGCTGCTGGCCACGTCCCGGCAGCTCGTTCTGGCCGGTGACTTCAACTGCATCATTGATGCGGCTGGACGATCCGGCAGTGCCGACAGCAGACTGGACAGCACATCCAAGTTCCTGAGGGATATGGTAAAAGATGCAAAGCTGCGCGATGCCTTCAGCGACCCTGCAGGCGGGTCCCAGCCACGGTTCACCTGGTCGAGATCGGACGGTTTAGCCCGATCTCGGATAGGCTTTGTCTTCACGATGAAGGCCGCCACGGTGAGACACACTGACCTCAAGCCGGTGTTCTTCTCCGACCACTGCCTCCTTCAGGCTTCCTGTCACCTACAGGAGGACCGGAAGGCAGGCAGAGGGACGTGGAAGTTAAACATGAAGCTGTTGACCACAGAGAACATCGAGGAGCTAAAGAGGGACTACGCATGTTGGAGAACGGTGAAGCCGCTCTTTGACTCCCCCACACTCTGGTGGGAAGCAACCAAGGAGAACATTAAGAGGTTCTTCATAAGTAAAGGGGTTCAGAGAGCAAGACAGCGTCAGAGGGAATTGTGCCAACTCCAGACAGATTTGCAACAACTGCTCCTTCTGCAGTCGAGAGGGGTGGACGTGAAGGAGGAACTTAGAGACGTGAAGGACCGGCAAGCTCGGCTCTTTACCTCTGAATCCTCCAAGATCATCTTCCGATCCAGGGTCCGCCATGTGGAGCAGGATGAGACGTGCTCACGTTTCTTCTTCCATAAGGTTCACAGGGGGAGCTCTGTGATGAACAGCCTTAGGGAGGAGGACGGCTCGGTAGCATCCTCACACACAGACATGCTGAGGATCTGCAAATCCTTTTACACAGATTTGTATGACCAAAAGGCCATAGACAGCACCTCCTCCCAGAACTTCCTGTCCTCGATCACGGAGGTCTTGGAGGACAGCAAGCGGGAGAGTCTGGACCAACCACTGACCCTAAGGGAGCTGACTGGCTCCATCCGTTCCTTTGACTCGGGTAAAACTCCCGGAAGCGATGGCTTACCGGCCGAGTTGTATTCGGCTCTGTGGGACTGGATGGGCCCGGACCTGCTAGAAGTGTACAAGACATGCTTCTAGCTGGTAGCATGTCAGACTCCATGAGGAAGGGCAACATCACCCTAATCTACAAGCAGAAGGGGGAGATGAAGGACATAAAGAATTGGAGACCCATAACGCTCTTGAATGTAGACTACAAGATCCTGTCTAAGGCCATCGCCAACCGGGTCAAGTCTGCTCTGGGACAGGTGATCCACCCGGACCAAACTTGTGCTGTACCTGGCAGGAAAATCTCAGACAGCCTAGCGCTGCTGAGAGATACCATCGCCTACGTGCAGGACAGACGGGTGGATGCCTGCCTAGTCAGCTTGGACCAGGAGAAGGCCTTTGACAGGATTTCGCACACGTACATGAGGGACGTGCTCTCCAAAATGGGTTTTGGGGAGGGAATCAGGAATTGGATCAATCTGCTCTACATCGACATCCGTAGTGCAGTCCAAATCAATGGGTGGGAATCAGACAGTTTCCCTGTAAGATCTGGAGTCAGGCAGGGTTGCCCTCTCTCTCCTGTCTTGTTTGTCTGCTGTATTGAACCTTTTGCCGAATCCATCAGGAAGGATGCGAGCATTAGAGGAGTGACACTGCCCGGCAGTGGGGGCATTCAAGTAAAGACCTCCCTGTACATGGACGATGTCGCTGTCTTCTGCTCAGATCCAGGGTCGGTCCGCAGATTGATTAGTATCTGCGACCAGTTTGAGTCGGCCACGGGAGCCAGGGTGAACCGCAGGAAGAGCGAGGCCATGCTCTTTGGCAACTGGCCCGACAGATCTTCCGTCCCCTTCACCATCAAGCCTGACTTCTTGAAGGTGCTGGGGATCTGGTTCGGGGGGGCTGAGGCGTGTAACAAGAATTGGCTGGAGCGGATAGCCAGGGTGGGGAAGAAGCTGGAGCTGTGGAGGCAACGCTCCCTCTCCATAATGGGAAAGAATTTGGTCATCAGGTGTGAGGTGCTCTCGGGCCTGCTGTACTTGGCACAGGTGTGGCCTGTCCCCCCTTCCTACGCCACAGGGATCACCCGGGCCGTCTTCCAGTTCATCTGGGGGTCGAGGATGGACCGGGTGCGACGGGCCACAATGTACAAGTCAGCAGACAACGGGGGTAAAAGCGTGCCCAACGTCGCCCTCATCCTGATGGCCACCTTCGTGTGTGGCTGCATCAGGTGGAGTGTAGAGCCAAGGCACGTGGGCACCAAGTGTCACTACTTGCTGAGGTTCTACCTGTCCCCGGTGTTGCGAAGGATGGGCCTGGCGCAGATGCCACGCAATGTGCCAGTCAGCTGGTCACTGCCACCCCATCTGTCGTCTGTGGAAAGGTTCTTCCGGACCAACACCTTTGACCACATGTCCATTGGGCAGTGGTCAGCACAGAATGTCCTGCAGGCACTGCAGGGAAAAGACTCGATGGACCCGGTGGCGTGGTTCCCTGAGCAGACTGCCCAGCTTGTCTGGCAAAATGCCTCATCGCCAGAACTCACCAAGAAGCACCAAGACCTGGCTTGGCTGGCGGTGAGGGGAGCCCTCCCAGTCAGATCCTTCCTGCACCGTCGGAACCTCACTACCAGCGCACGCTGCCCTCGGGACGGCTGCTATGGAGTGGAGACGGTTGCCCACCTCTTTGCAGAGTGTGGATTTGCCCAAAGAGTCTGGAGAAAAATGCAAGGGTCCCTGGTACGCTTTATTCCAAACAACTCCGTCACAGAGGACTCTGTGATTTACGGACTTTTCCCAGGGACACATTCAGAGACTGACATCAAGTGCTGCTGGAGGGTTATCAACTCGGTGAAAGACGCTCTCTGGTCTGCCCGAGCGTTGTTCACCACCCAGCACAGCGAGATGTCCGTCGGGGAATGTTGCCGACTGGCCCACTGCAGACTGCAGGAGTACGTACTGAAGCTCGGTGCAGCCAACGCCAAGGCTCGGTGGGGGAGGGCCACAGTCTAAGGTCCTTCCGCTGCTGGACATGGGGGGCACTGTATGGTGGAGACGCCCCTCAAAATAAGGGAAGGTATCCCATGCCAGGGGGCCACATGAGTGGCACGGGTGGGGGATCAATTCGTGAAATTTGAAAATTTTGAAAAATGTATATTGACTGTATGGAGACATTTGTATAGCCTCCGAAAATGTTGGATGGTTTTTTTTCGCATGGTTGATGTATTGTATATATTTATTACTCGAATAAAGTCTATTTTGAAATTAAAAAAAATAAAAATAAAAATCAGAAGGAGAAATACTCAACATGCAACAGCTTTTGATCTGCTCGTGTAACCAGCAGACATATGTGGCTGTTCCATTTAATTTCTGGTCACTGGTGATTTCCCAGATTGTTGATGGTAGGGGACTCGGCAATAGTAATGCCAAGGGTTGCTGTTAAGAGATAGCCATTGCTCACAAGTAGGGGGATTAGATGGTCCTTTCTGCTTATCAGATGGTGCCCCTGTGTTACCTAGATCTTACTGGTTGCTGCTTCATTTTTTGATCTAGGAGAAAGTTATTGTTGAACCAGCTGAAAATGATAGGGCTTAAAGCACGACTGACTTAAAGGAATGGCTGCAGCAGTGTTTTTGGTCTAAATGACCCGAATCACCATAACCATCCTCTTTCAAATGATGTGCATCTCCAGATACTGGATTTTGGGGATTACCGTTGGCTTAGCTTTACAAACATTTGTTCATCCCCATTCTGATTTTGAAGGAAGTCACTCATAACTTGCCTCTGGAATTCAGCTCATTCACCTAATCCTGAATCAGGCAAAAGGGACTGCTGAAAAATAATAAAGCAGAGTAATAGTGAATAAATATAGCTTGAATCTTCCATCTTTGTGCTGGTGAGAACAGACAAATGCAATTAGCTAAATTGCATTTGTCCTGCTTTTTTGAGGACAGGGTCTTTCTTGGCAGCTTTCCACTGTTGGATGGTTGCCAGTGTTGTGACTGCGCTGGAACATTTTGGCTAGAACTCTGCTTGTTTTGGAGCAAGTCTTTTAATACTTTGGCTGGGGAGTGTACTGTCCCATTCATTTGTTTACTGTCTGCCATTTCTTGGGAGTGAATTTAATCAGCTGGTTACTGTGATGGCGTATATCACAAAAACAGCCAGGTTTCACTCTAGTTGAATATGGTTGCACATGTTTCTGCTCTTAGACATTCCAGTGCTAGGCACTGTCATCATTTAGAACAAGTTTCCTTGAAGGTCTTCTTCCTGGAATAAATTTTGAAAAAGTCCCATCCGTTTTACACACACTAAAGCATGCCTCAACTTTCCAGTTTTGGACTGCGTCTCAACGTTATTATACTGTTCTGTAAATCAACTTAAATGATTGAAGTTGATACAATATTGTTGATACAATATTTATGAAATTTCATTTTCAGTCTAGGCAACGAAATTTCTAAACAAATTGTATTTGTAGTTTTAGCTGTAAGTATGTAATCTGAAATCATCTTTTCCCATCTACAGTATTGAAGTAATTAGCCACATATAAAGTTGATATCTTGTGTAATATCTGGTGCAGACAGTATTGCAAGGCTAACACAGAGGCATACTATTTCCATCCAACATGCTTCAAATTGTTACATATCGCTCAAAGGATGGGACCCTGCTTCTGGAAAATATAATCTGCCTTTGACAATATAGATGGAAGAGGGTGAAAATAATATTAAAACCATCTTGGCACATAACAAAACCATTTACTCTAAAATTTGACATCAAGCTACAGGAGTATCAAAAGTTTGGTTAGAGTTGGGTTTGAAAATTCATCTTAGAAGAATGTAAAACAATAGTAATGATTAGAGAAATCATTTCAAAACATCAACAAGGCGAGTGGATGCATTGGGTACCAATGTTGGAGCACGTAAAACTGAAGATAACAGATTTGAAGTGTAGGGATCCCATTGCGTTATAAAGCTAAAGATATGGCAAGGCCGTGAAGAGATTTGAAAACAAGGATTTTAAAATGGTGTTGTCAGACGTGGAGTCATGAAGATCAGCCATCAGGGGAGATGTGTGACCACGATGCAGTGGACATCACAGGCAGCAGAGTTTTCAAAGATCGAAAAATTGTATGGTGTGGAAGGAGCAACATTGGATAGGCAAGGGGTTTCAGAAAAAGATTCCATGAGGGAGATTTAGTGTATGATAATATAAAGCTCGAAAGAGGCAGTCTTGATAGTGTCATCCTATGGTCAAGAAAAATATTGCTAAATTAATCTGAGTCTGAAAGTTGGTCAGTTATAGGGATGGAAACGGTGGTCAGGGAGTGTGGAGCTAAAGGCAGTGCCTTTCATCATTCCAAAATTTGGTTGAAGGTTTTTTTTGTTCCTCATTTAGTATGATAAACCTTTTACTTTTAAAAGGCTATTTATTTTCAAGAGCAGAAAATGGAGCCAAAAAAAAGAGGGTGGTTACTTCATTTATCTACAACACCCACGTTTAGAGAGAATATTTTATTGTCTTTTTTGACATACAATTTAATGGCAGTAAACAATATACATATATATCCAGGAAACAGCAAATTGACTACTTCTTTTACAATTCTGAAATGTCTTAAAAGCAGAGAAATACTATACCCTTACATAATACAAAGTTTATGCCGCATTTCAAATCCAGTTTAACAGATGATGGCAGCGATTTCATTCCTCAGATGAAATAATGAAATAGGAGTTACAATACAAATAACATTGCTGCTTTTGTCATGTTATAGTTTGAATAAAAATACTGTACATGTTTAAATGTAAGCAAGGCATCAACAGTGTAGCAGTCATACACAAAAAAAATATTTTCCACAATATACATTTTGAGCACTTGAGCAATGGTTGTATCTAATACAACTAGCATGATCTTGTAAGCACCCTCAAGACACCATGTTTTCATCGTTTAAAAACTGTTTCAGCAGTTCAATTAGCTAAAAGTTCAATTTCCCGTTAGTCTGAATCGCAAAGGGAACCAGAATAAGAGCGTGCCTGTATACAGTCTTTGATGAAACGGGAGAGGGCATGATTAATGCCGCCAAAATGATTTTTGTTTGTCTATTGTAACAGACTGTGAGAAGTGTGTATTGTAAACTGTTAAAACTGTGCAAACTTGATTGTGGTAGTAATTTATTCATGCGTCAGCCTCATTTGTGGTGAGATGCCATGACCTGCAAAAAGAAATGAGCCCAAGTCAGCAAGTTTGACTTTTCTGTTCAGAGTATCTTGTACAATGCATCAAATCGAAGGCTCCAGTTATTGTGTGCAACAGTGCAATGGCCTAGTTTCTGACTGAACTTGCTTTGCTACGTTAGCAGAGCATACACTGAAAATTAATCTAACTGAATATCGTGAGTTCATGTCGATCTCCAAGGTTTAGGATGACGCTCAGTGAGGGAATGCTGCTCTGGCAGAGGTACGAGCATTTCAATGAAGATGTTCAAAGTGAGATTCCAAGAATGTGCAAAATATCCCAGGGCATTTTTTTCTCCCAAGAAAGAACAGATAGTTTGCACCAATGTCGTGGCGGATAATCTCCCCTTAAGTAATACTCAAAGGATGACTTGAGTTGTTATCTCATTTTAAAGAGATTTTGTTGTACCCATATTGAGTACCAAGTTTCCTAAAAAGAGACAATGCTGCATCACTCTATTATTCAGTTATGTTGGCAGAAGAGTGTCTCTGCACTATCAAAGCTACAACTTAAAGATGCACACTTCAATCCCTTTATCATATTTTTCATGGAATAATATCAGTTGGATTAATCTACACAGCCCTTTCTGCATATCAAATTCAGCTTTTCAGAATGATCACAAATCCATTCAATTAATCAGGTTTACAGCCAGGTCAAATCAAAATGACATACTAGGGCAGATTTTCCATGACGGTCTTACCAGTTACGCACATTAATGCAGACAGTGCTGTCTAACCAGTAAACAAATACATCAAGAGGGAGCTCGTTGCACGGGAATGTATCCCACTGCAATTGAAGGTGGGCACATCTCTCATAGTCATTTCACCAGAATCATCTCCCTTTCTAGTTTGCCTTTCTTAAAATCATAGAATATTTAATTCCCAATCTTCTACAATGACTATTGAATCATCTAAATAGAGAAATAAATGTGCTACATTTAATCATCTTGTATTTAATGCTTTGTGCATCCATGTAAGTTTTTAAACCGTTTCCCCCAACTCGGAATATAATTGGGAGGCTGGTCCTTTCTTATGCTCCCCTTTATTATCACCATATCTTTTATAAACTCTCCGAATTCTCCTCACCTATATTCACTCCACACTATTATTCAAAGTCATTTCCTCCCTAGATCCCCAAACCATCACAAAGGAACACCTTTCTTATTTCCTAGTTTTACTGCCCAAAAGTAAAGATTCACCAGACTGATTCCTGGGATGTCAGAACTTTCATATGAGGAAAGACTGGATAGACACGGCTTGTACGCGCTGGAATTTAGAAGATTGAGGGGGGATCTTATAGAAACTTACAAAATTCTTAAGGGGTTGGACAGGCTAGATGCTGGAAGATTGTTCCCAATGTTGGGGAGTCCAGAACAAGGGGTCACAGTCTAAGGATAAGGGGGAATTCCTTTAAGACCGAGTTGAGGAAAACATTCTTTACACAGAGAGCAGTGAGTCTCTGGAATTCTCTGCCACAGAAGGTAGTTGAGGCCAGTTCATTGGCTATATTTAAGAGGGCGTTAGATGTGGCACTTGTGGCTAAAGGGATCAGGAGGTATGGAGAGAAGGCAGGTAAGGGATACTGAGTTGGATGATCAGCCGTGATCACATTGAATGGCGGTGCAGGCTCGAAGGGCCGGATGGCCCACTCCTGCACCTATTTTTCTATGTTTCTAAAACCTCATAAAATTGAAGCTCATTTAACCCACACCAATCTTTGAGCCACATTTACAAATCTAGTTAGTCTAATCTAACCAATGTTACTAACTTGCTTACACCTCAGCTAGTAATTCAGAATCTTTGCAGTGCTGTTTTTTTAATTTGGGTCTTAGCTATTTAATCCTTTGTGGTCAATTATGGAAAGTTTTCAAAAGACAGTAGAATTAAAAGATTTATGAAATTCTTCTCCCTTCTCCAATCAGGCAAGAGGTATAGAAGTGTGAAAACGCACACCGACAGATTCAGGGACAGTTTCTTCCCAACTGTTATCAGGCAACTGAACCACCTACCAATAACTGGAGGGCAGTCCTGAGCTACTATCCACCTAATAGGAGACCCTCAGACCATCTTTAATTGGACTTTACTAGACTTTATCTTGCACTAACTGTTACTCCCTATATCATGTATCTGTACACAGCGCATGGCTCAATTGTAATCATCTATTGTCTTTCCACTGACTGATTAGCACGCAATACAAGCTTTTCACTTTACCTCGGTACACGTGACAATAAACTAAACTAAAATAGTAATATCTGAGTGGAAACATAGAATTTATTTTCTGCATTATTTTTCAAGAACCTAACAGTTAGTGATCCCCAAGGCAGTCTCCCCCCATCTGTTAAGGCCATTTAAGGGTGGAGCAACAGCATCAGGAAGACCCCATGTAGATCAGGGTCACGCTGATCAATTCGGAGACAACCTTGAGAGACCCAGAACCATGTTGGACCAATTAATAAGGGCCACGAGCTCGCTGGACACCAGAAGATATGACTCAATATTATGCATAGATACAGAAATGAACCACACTTAGTTTATATATTTACTTAATTTCAAAAGTGTTGATTGCAATCAGTACAATAGATTAACATAGAAAGTAAATGCAAAAGTAATATGTATAAAGGAAACCTTGGGTTGGTTACCACCTGAAACCATGGGGAAACAGCAGTTTATCACAAGTCTAGGAAGGAACTGCAGATGCTGGTGTACACCGTAGACACAAAATGCCGGAGTCTCCAGAGATGCTGCTGTCCCGCTGAGTTACTCCAGCATTTTGTTTATGTCACAAGGCCCTGGTTGCAGCACACACATCGCTTGTTCAATAGATGCGGGCAGTAGCTGAGGCAAACAACATACAGCAGATGTATAAGGGGAATAGGCTATGTCATTGGATGAGATGGAATAAATCGAATGAAAGAATAACCACGTGCGAAAAACGTGCAGAAAATACTTGTGCCCAATTGTACAAAATAATTTAAATGTAAATTTCAGTAGGTGGGTAAATCTGAACTTTAACCATTACTATGTATTGATACGATATATTGAGCTACAGTAGAGATGAAGCTACAGTACATTCAAATTCTTCCCATCAGCACTGCAAATCTGTAGCTGTATTTTTTTCTAGTGTGAGAAGAGGAAATAATGTCAAGTTAAACCATGGAATAAAAACAGGAAACGGTGGAAATACTCAACATGCACCTTCATCATTTTCGATTTTTATTTCTTCATTCTTAACACCTGCAGTATTTTGCTTTAGAAGTAAAACAGTGGATTTAACACTATTGCCAGACCTCGACATTACAATTTAGTTAACTGATTTAAGTCATCAGAATAATTTATAGATTTTGGTAACTATCAGACTCCAGTGGAAATTGTGAAGGTTATTAATGAACTAATTGGCCCTGCCAGGGAAACAGACTGTTCATGATCTGCCGTCAATTCCCAAATGTTGAAGATGATTTTTCATTTAAATCAGATTTTTGTGGTAAATTTAAATGCAAGATCTCTTACTACCAAAACGCAGTTAAAGTGCCTCTTGTGCCTATTGCATCAATTAAATATCCACACAAAATTGTCTACCAAATATCTGAAGTTCATTCTGGATAACAAAATGAAATGCAGCACCATGCCCCAAAACCAAAGAGCTTTATAAAAGATTAGCATAACTGCATATTGTGAATAATAAATTAAGTAGTACTGAAGTCAGTAAGTCCAGCCGCATCTGAAGAGAGAAAGTTATTATTTCAGTGGTCTTTTATCGGTCAGTTCACCCTACCCATTTCACTGAATGTGGTATCTGTTTTCTGTGGTGGTTTGTTTTAGTTTTTCAGAAAGCAGTTGTGATTTTGGGGTTCAGATTTAGCATTAAAAAAAAACAGAAACTGAGATCTAGTGTGGATGCAGAAACATTGGCACAAATTAGTAAATGGAAAAATTCTTTACCTTTGCCCAACACTCAAAGCCACAACTAAAGTTCTATTCCACTTATCTGATAAATAATTGACTGCCTTTAATACTGCACAAGGAGAGATGGGATGTTTAATCTTACTCCTTTCCCTTTAAATATTTTTAGACCTCCCATTGTTCAATAATATATCAACTGAACAATCCAACCTCAGATGCCAAGCTCAAGCAACATTTATATTGCTTATTTTATTCTTCAGCCAGTTTGAATCTGAGACCTTGGAATATGTTAAATAGACCCAGCATAATTAAAATTGTAATTAAAATGTAAAAACATGCAGATGCTGGAAATCTCAGCAGGTTTGGCAGCATCTGTGGAAAGCGAAAGAAGGGTTGTTGATTCAGGTCAAAGACTCTTTATCAGAACTGATGAATGGTCTCCAACCCAAAAAGTTAATCATTTCACTTTCAACATAAATTGACTAATCTGCATTGTGTTTCCAGCATTTTCTGTGTTTTAGTTCCAACACAAGACATTCCTTTCAGGGGCTCAATGTTAATACCACCAGGTTCATATATTCAAATAACTGCAAACCTGGATTTTAACAAATATCCCCTAATGTGTGACAAGACACACCTGGATGTCACTAAACTGAGGATATGGACACATTCCCTGGACCACTGGTTGTGGGTAATTTACCCATTTGTTTTGTGCAAATAGATTTCATTTTACTTGATAAATAAATCTGGTCTACATGGCGAACATTGCTGTATTTTCACTCATTTGGAATCTGCTCTCTAAAGCATGACTCACCCCCCTCTCCAACTCATTGGCTATCAAATGTAAATATTAATTTCAAACCCACTTCGCGATGGCAACGACTTCATCTCAAGTTAATGAGAGCTAATACGAAACTTAATCTTGTTGGCAACCAGATCAAACCACACGACTGAGCCATGAGAAGCAAGCTTCCATTTTACACTCAACTGCGTAATTGTCTTCCACCACCAAAAACTCGAATTGTTTGAAAGAGATTGGAATGGTTTTCGTTCATTCCCAAATGTTTTTTAGATCAGAAAAATTAATTTGAAATAATTTCCAAACTAAAGGTGGGTAGCTTCAGCAAGATTCACAAAAACCTACAATTGATATAACGTTTTTAACAAAGTAAAATCTTCCAAGGCATTTCAAAAGTTACGATCATACAAGCTTCGAAGAGGTAGGTTTTCTAAAGTTTCTTAAAAGGAAGTGGAGGAGTAGAATAGTATGGGGGGTGGGGGAATCCAGAGAATTGGAACAAGCAACTGAATGTGTAAACATCAAAATTATACAAGAACTACATTGCAAGTTCAGTGATTTATAAGCAGTTATATATACTTGTATATCCTTTGGAGGAAAGCATATACATTTGGTAACATTTAGTGCTCAGAGATGATAAATTGGATTGAAAGTTCAACATCCACATTCTGTCAAAGGCTAAAATCCACAGAGCAGATAGCCAAAAAGTTAAGGTATTGAACATTGATACAGCAGCAGCAATAGCCATCATTTCCAGCGGACCAAATCAGCAGATGCACTCTGCCTTTAAGAATAATCATATCATATCATCAATCTACAGCAATATTTCACAGGCTCAAATTGAAGAAATGACCCCAGAGACATGTGGTCTCTTCTCGAAAACAGTACAAAAGAGCTACCAACAGCAAATTATACCTAAATCTGACCAAGGTTAATCCATAGAGAAGATTATTGGGACTGAAACAAGGTTTAAAGGGAGCTTTGTGGTAGTTAAACAATGATGAATGAGTCAGTTAATGCCAACTAATCTGACATAGGTAGTAATTCTGCACTCTTTAAATCATAGGTAAGGTGATGAGTACTTTGCTCCAATAACACCAAACATTTAGCTTAAGAGTGTGTGTGTGTGTGTGTAAAAAATAGTATATACCCTATAACTAGAGTCATTCTGGATTCCCACTTAATGTTACATTAAAATATTTGAACAAAATTGTGGGAATATTTTTAAATTCTACTGATAACTTGAGAACATAAAAATGAACTTTGAAAATCAGATTAAAGTTCAAATTTTGGATTTATCTACATTATTTGATATCTTGAAGAGAATCCCAGAGAGCAGCCTCCACCAGATCAGTGCGAGGCTACTTCATGAAAGAGTGGCATTCTTCCACAACTGAAGCAGAGATCTAACAACAGCTCTGAGAGTGCTGGTTAATTAAAGCTGCTCATTTCATGCCATATTTTGTGATGATTAGATCATCATGGGAACTCAAACTCTGAGGAAGTAGCTGAACTGTAAGAGATGGGGCAATGGCCTCACTGAATGCATGTTCCATGGGGAAGATAAGTTTAAGTGCGAGATACTGATTGCCAGTGGGGCATGTGATTGCAAAGGATATAAAAATTGAGAAAAGACTATCATTAATGGCAGTGCTCATTCATATTTCCTCTGTCTGTAACGTGTATAAAAGTCATCTGTAGAAATCAGTCTTTGAAACATTCATTTTTTGGATGTGTTTATCTTGAAATTATCTGGAATATCTTCGCACACTTGATCAGTATGCAATACCATCTTTAATCCTGTGCATCATAGTGCTACGTTTGGAACCATATGTAATGGGGGTTGGGGTAGGTGGAAAAGTTCAGAAAATATGAAAAGCTACACGAGTCCCAAACTGAAACATGATCTATCCATGTTCTCCAGAAATGCTGCCTGACCTGCTGAGTTACTCCAGCACTGTGTTTGCCTGTTTATACATGTGACAGGTTTGGCATCATAATCTATTTTGTGCAAATGCAAGCTAAGCTTCTTTGAAGGCAAAGATGAATAAGTTTCCTCTTAAGGTATGACAACCATAACATCAAATATCATGGTAAACGTTAATAATTCTCAGGAACAATTTATTTCTCTGCAAGTGCAAACCCTTTCCATGTATGCAAGTAAGCTTATAGAAAAAAGTGACCATTTCCAAATTCACAGTTTGCAATGTTGACTGTATCACCAAGTTATTTACAGATGGAATGGGTGTTATACAGTATGTTAGAGCTGAACCATCATGCTAGAAAAGACAACCCAGGTTCTTTATTTCAGCATTCAAGAGCAGATTATTTTTATTCAGTACATTTCAACGTATCCTTGAAGGTGGAATCTCATATAGATAGGGTGGTAAAGAAAGCTTTTGGTATGCTAGCCTTTATAAATCAGAGCATTGAGTATAGAAGCTGGGATGTAATGTTAAAATTGTACAAGGCATTGGTGAGACCAAATCTGGAGTATGGTGTACAATTTTGGTCACCCAATTATAGGAAGGATGTCAACAAAATAGAGAGGGTACAGAGGAGATTTACTAGAATGTTGCCTGGGTTTCAACAGCTAAGTTACTGAGATAGGTTGAATAAGTTAGGTCTTTATTCTCTGGAGCACAGAAGGTTAAGGGGGGGGACTTGATAGAGGTCTTTAAAATGATGAGAGGGATAGACAGAGTTGATGTGGACAAGCTTTTCCCTTTGAGAATAGGGAAGATTCAAACAAGAGGACATGACTTTAGAATTAAGGGACAGAAGTTTAGGGGTAACATAAGGGGGAACTTCTTTACTCAGAGAGAGTGGTAGCGGTGTGGAATGAGCTTCCAGTGGAAGTGGTGGCGGCAGGTTCGTTGGTATCATTTAAAAATAAATTGGATAGGCATATGAATGAGAAGGGTATGGAGGGTTATGGTATGAGTGCAGGCAGGTGGGACTAAGGGAAAAAAGTTGTTCGGCACGGACTTGAAGTGCCGAGATAGCCTGTTTCCGTGCTGTAATTGTTATATGATTGCAGGAAAATAAGTTCAAGTCTGGGATCAATTTTAAAAGTGGAAATTCGATTGCTACCATAGGAGGACTACACACAAGGCTTCATTTAGGTTAGAGTAAATTACCTCCAGGGAGGACAGGATAAGGGTGGGGTGTGCAACAAGGAACCCCTCCACAGGAGAGCTATATCTGGGGGGGGGGGGGGGAAGGCCAATTCGTAAGCCAATGAGCAAATGATTAACAAACATCTGTTCCTTTAAGAAAAATAAGATTACTTGGTCAGAAGTTTAGGATTATCAACATGGGCAGCACTTAAAATGACTTCAGGTGCATGTCAAGGCAAATAACTGTTTCAAATTTAGTACGCTTCCAATTACACTTGCCCATGATCCTTATTGCTCCTTAGAGGAAATTAGTTCGATAATTGTATTTAAAATTTCACTGTAGTTTACTCTGTAAAAAAAAAATGCACATTCAGTTGGATTTTGCATTTAATATTAAATTCTCACCCATGATCTGGGGTGTTCTAGTTGTACGACACCCAGTAATGTTAGCAGAAAATGAATATATGTGGAGGAGCTGAGGGAGATGTTTAAAATGCAAATTTAAACCTCAACTACTGAAAACTAAATGTTCCCAACTGGATTTATGGCAGTCAAACTAATTTTACAGGAAAAATGTCCATTTAAAGCACTTTGGTCAATTTAAAATAAATTGCAGCATTGGAGTTTGCAGGTTTTTTTAAATTAAGAACAAACCCACTGTATTTGGAAATAAATCCTCTTACTAGTGAGGGGGGAGAGCTACTATTGTCTCTGAGCTCATCATTGGCCAAGTTAAAATAATAAATGTGCTAAAGGGCAAATAGTGAAGGCAGTTCACAACTTTGAAACAAAATATTGCTCCAGACCTAGGTGATGCTCTAGTTTTTGGAAAGCTATGCATAATTTAATTTTGCAATCCTTTATACCTAAAGTGCAGCAATAATACTGTTCATTCAAAAACACCAACCAACAGTGCAGAATATATCTTTATTGAGGCACCATGAGGCATTGTAAATAGCAGGATCTCTTGCAAAGTAAATTTATCATTTTGACATCACATAAATTGTCATTGACCAACAAGTGCAAGACACGTTCTGTAACAAAATATATTTGCAGCTCTACTAGCAAGGCATCACAGGTTAAAGTGCCCAGTCAGTGCAAACCAAAACCCCAGAAAACCACCGTGACATTTTAACAGGTCATCCCGGGCAACTCGCTTCAAATCGTGACCTTAAGTTACAGTGATCAGAGTGCAAAGCATTTTAGCTATTAGAGCACATTTCAGTCCTGATACAAGAGGTATCCAGAGAAGGTAGAATATTTCCAGCTGCTTCCATAGATGGCACCTCTATGTAATCGCAGCCAGACTTGATCTCCATGGATAAGCTGCAGAACAGCATGGTTGCTGGCAGTCTCATGATCGGGGGCACCATCATTGGCATAAGCAGAGCATAGGACTTCGTCATTCTTCATCAAATTTACATAGAGAGGCACATTCACAGCCAACTTCAGCATGTGAAAGATGAAGACATAAGTGCCATTCACAGGACAAGTAAATCGCCCCAACTGGAAGTCAAATGTTTCTCCGAGGTTATTGAGCAGTAGATCAAAGATAATGGGCTGGTCTAGTGATCCAGGGGCAAAGTTAGAGGTCCTTGCTGTAGAGAAGGCCACTCTCATCTGCTGAGGGAGAGGATAAATGTGCACTGGCAAGAGGGTGGTAGCTTGGCTGGTCACTGGCATATCCACTGGAGTAAGGCTTCGAGAGTCTCCTTGGCCAGAATCCACACTGTGGAAATGCTCATTGTCTCGCTCTGGGCTGCTCAGCTGAGATGAATCGCTCCAACCAGCTGTCACGTAATTAAGACCTGTGTGGGTTGAGAAACCTTCCACTCTGCTTATAGCGTTACCACATTTACCATGATCTAAACAATTAACAGAAATGTCTTAACTACACATTAAGTGGGCTTTAGAAACAAATGATTAAACACAGCTCTGGTACAGTTTTAGTTCTTCATAGCTCATTCCTGCTCATCACTTAATTCTACAAATGTGATTTAAAATTGCATCAATTAGAAAGTATCAGCATCATGGGTGGAGGATTAGCACTCAGTTTGCATAGATAAAATGCACCAGCCACTTTAATTTAAATTGATGATTTGTTACATGGGATAAAAAGGATGTGCTGACGCCAAACAAAATGGAAACGTGAACAATCTGTACAATTAAGTGGCATTAGAACCAAAATCAGACGTTACAAACCAATACTTAGTTTTGTTTGACGATACTGTGCCCCAAGGACCCATGAAGTGAACATCCCAGATTGCCAAAAAAGCAACTTGTAACACAGTATGTATCCTTCAGTTTGAGAGAACCATAACCAGTGCTTGAAGCACAAAAGCACTTCAACTATAACCAAAGTAATAGACTATTTCACACAGTTTATAGACATCAGCAAACATTCTCCACGGTCTCATTCATAGTAGTGTCCACAAAATTGAAAGACATGCATTATTCGGATTGACATAATCCGCTAAATGTTCAGCATAGATAATGTACTGTTGATTGAAGTGCTAGCAAAGGGACACTTCTTCCAAGTCAAGGAATTTTAATATCTGGAACAATGAGATTAAGACTGAATTTCTTTCCAAGGAGGAAACTGTACCAAGAAGGCACAAGTATGAACTTTAACAAACCATGATCAAGCTGCTCATAGCATTTCTGGAAAATGGTGAGACACTCCCTAGTATCATAAACCATTATTTGATAATCAAAATTAGTTTCTTCCAATCCAGTCCCTATGAACAAGGAGGAGTTTAATTAATAGATTAAGTCTCACTAGTACTCATACATATAATGCAATTCTCTGAAGCAATCTTCATTGATTAACTGAGCACATTAGATTAAGGTCTGCATCCCCAAGAGGGATTTTAATAATTCTGCACCCATCCTTTTGTTGAGAAAACATGGTATCTATGCAAGATATTGCCTCAAAAATCCAGCATTTATCAATTATCACCAACATCCAGGCTACACCCTCTTGTTGATACACTCCGGTAGGAATTACCAGCTACTTTCTTACAACTACCAGATCAACTCAATCCAACCTCAACAACGAAACATTACAAACCATCTCTTGCATTACCATGGACCTTTCCAGTTGTTCTTTTCCCCCCAATGTCTTTTTTCCTCCATCCTTATCTTTTTTTACTTTGCACACTTTTATGCAAAATAATTTAATGTTCTGTGTTGTCAGAGTCTGTGCCTGTGGTGCTGCTGCAAGATTCTCACGATACATTAAACTCAATTTGACAGAGCAAATCTATGGTTTGGACACATGGCAAGGGAAGTTGGTTGAATACAGAGCTCAAGAATAAGAAGAGTTCATAACAAGAGGATTTCAGTGCAGGAGTAAAGAGGTTCTTCTGCAGTTGTACAGGGCTCTGGCAAGACCACATCTGGAGTATTGTGTACAGTTTGGGTCCCCTAATTTGAGGAAGGACATCCTTGTGATTGAGGCAGTGCAGCGTAGGTTCACGAGATTGGTCACTGGGATGGCGGGATTGTCATACGAGGAAAGATTGAAAAGACTAGGCTTGTATTCACTGGAGTTTAGAAGGATGAGGGGGTAATCTTATAGAAACATATACAATTATAAAAGGACTGGACAAGCTAGATGCAGGAAAAATATTCCCAACGTGGGGCGAGTCCAGAACCAGGGGCCAGTCTTAGAATAAAGGGGAGGTCATTTATAACCATCATATAACCATATAACAATTACAGCATGGAAACAGGCCTTCTCAGCCGTTCCAGTCCGTGCCGACCATTTATTTTCCCCTAGTCCCATCTACCTGCACTCAGACCATACCCCTCCATTCCCTTCCCATCCATATACCTATCCACTTTACTTTTAAATGTTAAAATCGATCCTGCCTCCACCACTTCTGCTGGAAGATCATTCCACACAGCCACCACTCTCCATCACTTTAAGACTGAGGTGTGAAAAAAAAATTCACCCAGAGAGTTGTGAATTTATGGAACTCCCTGCCACAAAGGGCAGTGGAGGCCAAGTCACTGGATGGATTTAAGAGAGAGTTAGATAGAGCTCTAGGGGCTAGTGGAGTCAAGGGATATGGGGAGAAGGCAGGCACGGGTTATTGATAGGGGACGATCAGCCATGATCACAATGAATGGCGGTGCTGCTCGAAGGGCCGAATGGCCGCCTCCTCCTGCACCTATTTTCTAATAAAAACATTTTAAACAGTGGACTATGATCAGTGTTGCAAGGAGTATTCCATCCAAATCCTGAATACTGCCATCCTGCAAAGAAAGCTCATATCTAACTAACAAGTTAGTACAATCTTGTTAATGTTTTGGTATTGTAATGCAAATGTAGTTTAACTTAAGTTCAAGGATAGTGCAGTCTGATGAACGAAAAATATTTTAAAGTGTTCAACACAACTCATGTTTGCAGAAACTCTAGCCACCAGATCAAGTTATAATCAACTGTTGCAAACAAAATTCCATCCACCACTTACTAGTGTTTACTGAAGAGGCATTATTTTTCAACTGGAGATTTAAACGCGATTGAATTGCCAAATCCCAAGTACAAGTTATGTTTTGCGTTTGATCTGGGGATCAGGGTGGGAAGCCAAAGATGGAGATGCAGAAACTTCAGCACCAAGTATTGATAGGAAGTTAATTACATTTTGCAAGTACAGTTTACATCCCAACACTATCATATGGACCCATGGTTTGCAAAATTGAGGATTTTTTTGGTAATGAAAGATAGATTTGCAATAATCTAGAAAGTTACAGTATTATCCTCTATTCTGTCATTCATGAACACTTCAAGTTAAAGGAAAATGGATCATTCCTCAGATGGCCAAGCTTTGAAGCAACAGGAATTTTTGAAGAAGCCCAGAGGCACAATTGGTAAAACCATTGCTTCAATGCCAGAGACTCAAATTCAATTCCAAACTCAAGTGCTGCCTGTGTGGAGTCTACACATTCTCACTGTGACTGCATCCCACATCCCAAAGACATGCGATCATGTGGCAGAATCCGCAGCAAGTTGCAGAAAATTTGGATTTTATATAGGATTAATGCAAATTGGGTGGTGACAGTGCAATGCTGTGGGCCTGTTTTTGTATTGTGCCCCTCCATGACAGAGTACTTTGGCCATTAGACTAAAGCCTGTCAAGTCCATGTGGCAGCTGGTGTGCAACACCTACCCCATGTTGAATGAACTACTATCTTCCCCCTAAAACTGGAGCAGTCAACCTTAACTAATTTACGAAGCAGCAGCAGGGGCAGAAATCATTCAAGCATTTGACTTGCTCAATGCCAACAATATGGCCCAGAAGAGAAATTCATCCCATGGTGCTAGTAATGCAATTAGTCCTGCATTTGGAATCTGATTGTGGAAGGATGATAGAGGTTAACAAGCTGCTGGTAAAGTGCCTTGTAATGCAGAATGAAAGCTAGCAGCTGACATTCATAGCAACGTAAACAAATTCAGTAATGAGTAAATCTAGTGCTTGTAGGTTGTGTTTGGGGGAGAAGATAAATGTCACTAAAAAAAAAAATTGGGAGTAGGACCTCAAGTTGCAGAATGTACTCCAACTGATGATAGACACAACATTGTAATTCCACCGCTCAAAAATTACCAACCCAGTGTATTGGTAGTCAAGTCACAGCAAGTTGATATGTCCAAAACTGAGAGCATTCCAATATTGCTTCATTATAAAGCCCTTCATGAAAATTAAAACATCAATCCAATATACAAATAGGAGCAGGAGTAGGCTGCCTGGCCCAGGTCTACCTAGCAATCAGCATCACAGATTATGTACTCCAACCTTAATTTATGCCTGCCAGATCATGGCCCTCGCTGAAAATATACTGTTGCTTTAAATATGCAAGGTTCTACCTAACACTACTCCGCCAGTGAATTCCAGAGATTCACCATCAAGAAGTTTCTACATTCCTTGGTATTAAGGGACCAGTCATTTATGGCCCAATGCTTGCAAATCTCCCACTTGCATCTACCCCGTCCTGTATGGTATGGTTGCCCAGCCTGCAGCTGTACGTTTTTCACTCTTTTTTTATTTTTGGTGAGTTAAAGTGTTTTGTTTTTTGGAGTTCTATTCTTTTTTATGTGAGGGGAGGGGGGGGGGGGGAAGAAAGGGAAAACTACTTTTCCTGGTCCCAACCTGGTCGGAGAGGCAGCTTTTCTCCGGGCTGCAACTTCGACCCGTCTTCGTGGCCTACCAGTGGGCCTGGAGCGACGTTACCCAAGGAGACCGCCCAGAACCTCGGCAGCGGTGGAGCTCTAAGCACCATCGCAGGGCGGGCGATACCTTGCCTGGGTTGCCACGCTGGAGCTCTGGTGAGCTGAGACCGCGGAGAAAAACATCGCGGAGCCGTGGTACTGTGGAGCGGCCAGCGGTGCTGAACTTCAACATCGGGAGCCAGTGGGGGAGCTCCATTCAGCGTGGCCTTGTTGGCATCGGAAGCCACGGACTCTGGTAAGGAAGCGGCCGTTCCAGGTGTCCCAAGCCGCTGAGAGGATTCTCCCGACGCCGGAGCACCATCACCCGGCGAGAACGGCCTGGAACATCGGGCCTCCGTGAAGGTGACTGCGGAGGCCTCAATAGGCCTGACTATGGGAGGACATGGGATGGGGACTGGACATTGTGCCTTCCCTCATAATGGGGGGGATGTTTTTTATGTTTGAATCTCTTTATTAGTGTTGTGTCTGTATTTTTTTGTGTGCTGCATTGGCAGGAAACATTTCACTACACCAATTGGTGTATGTGACCAATAAACTAACCTTGAACCCATCCGTTCAATAAGTTCACTCGTTCTCAAACTTTAAACAGTAAAAATCCAATGCTATGCCTAGAAATCCAACTTATTTTGCAACAAACCTTGACAATTTTATCTCCACACCAATCCAAAATATAAACACATGGATCATATTTCTGCAGATGCAACCTCATTAAGATTAAAATCTTATCGATTTCACATCAACCTACCATTTAAACTAAAACCTCACTAGTGTGACCCATGTTATGATTTAATAATGGGAACTTGTAAATGGAACATTTCTACTTTAATATCAGGAAACTAAAGCACATTTATTCCATGTGAAATCTCTTACTATGGATGAAAAGATAATATTTCCTGCATACAATATTCAACCTTATGGTAGATAGAGTAGGCTGGATGTGCAAGTAGGATCCAAAAACAAGATTAACATCCAGATTAGAAACTGAAACATAGGTACAGGAGTAGGCCATTCAGCCCTTCAAGCCAGCACCGCCATTCAATATGATCATGGCCGATCTAAATTCTGTACCTGGTTCCTGCCGTTTCCCCCATATCCCTTGATTTCTTTAGACCTGAGAGCTAAACTCGCTCTTGAAGACATCCAATGAACTAGCCTCCACTGCCTTCTTGGCAGAGAATTCCACAGATTTGTAACTCTGGGTGAAGTAGTTTTTCCTCATCTCAGTCCCAAATGGCCTACCACTTATTCTTAAACTGTGTCCCCTGGTTCTGGATTAAGAGGTGTTGAGGGACCATTTGATCTTTGGACCAAACAGCTTGCTCTGCCAGTTCTAATAGAATGCACCTCAACTCTGCTGCACTGCAGATCATAGAACCACAAGTAATTTGCATTGCACAATATGCTTGATATTGTATCCACTTGCTTACGATTAATTGCACTACATCTAACCAACAAAAACAATGGAGGAAGGAGATGAGGATGTGTTAAATTCAAAAACGGAATAAGTCAATAACTCCAAGTTCTTTTGGAAGAACGGTACATCAAAGTTATCAATCTCAGACATCAATAAGGTACTAAAAATGTGGTCCCAGATAAAGATGTCATTAGATAATTACCTCCTCTCATTGTCCCACGAGGCCCAACTCCTGCACCACGTTTGTAGTTCTGCTGGTAACCAGATTCCTGCAAAGCATAGACATTACAATTGTTAAATAAAGTACATCCATGTATTATGCAGATTGAGCAAGACAGCACAGTACAAGTATCTTCCATTTGCATTCATCTAAATTTTACACCACAACTAATTTAACTTTAGCAGCTAATTTGTATTTATATTTCTGGTATAGTACCAACAGCATTTGGATGCTATCAAGCTCTGATCATTAGCTACTGGGAGATATTACTGGATTTACAAAAAATAAAGTTTACGTTATATAGGAAAAGATAATGCTCAAGGAATTCTTCGGTCTGAAGGGTTCCAGATCCTAATTGTCTGTCCATTAGTCTGAAAGACCCAGACTAAAAATGACTGTCCATTCTCACCACAAATGCTGCGAGTTATTCCAACATGGTTCAGCTTAAGATTCCAGTATCTGTAGTTTCGCATTTCCACAAAGTTCAGTATTCATATTACATAACTGTTTTTAGAAATACCAAATCCCCAAATACTGATCAGCCAGGTAGTCTTTAATATTCAGTAATATTAACAGTTTGGTTGTCTTTGATCAGTTAGAATAATTAAAGAGCCCGTCCCACTGTACGAGGTAAATCAAGAGTTCTCCCGAGTTTTCCCCCGATTCGAACTCAGGGAATGTCCGTAGGAGTTCGTGAATGTCCCGTAGCGGCTCGTACGAGTAACGGTATGTACTCGGGAAATCCGGTAAACTCGTGACGTTTTTTCAACCCTGTGAAAAATGGCCACGAGTAAAAAAAAAAAACCTTGTGATGAAAAAAAATCTTATTTTTTTACTCTTACGAGCCATCCACAAACTCCTATGGATAATCTCAGAGTTCAAATCAGGGGAAACCTCAGAACTCTTGAATTACCTCGTACAGTGGGACAGGCCCTTTATACACAAAACAAGAGCCAACAGGATAAAGGAGCATCCCTTTAAAAGCTTAGGTTACCAGCAGAGTATGTGGTTTGATGAAGCTCATGTTTGTTGATCTAGGTCGTTAGATCATACATTGAATAGAAAAACTAAATTAATTTTATGGTGTCAGAAGTGCAAGAAATGCAAATTGTAGCTGCAAGTAAATATGTAAATTTGGAAATGAGTAACATCCAAAAATGCAGTCAAAGATTCCATATTAAGCAATTTAGAGCATATTCACATGTTTCACAACACGGAACTTATTTAAAATAGAGGTTATGGGGTACAGGATAGAGCAAAAAATGTCAAAGTCAAGTTGCTCATGTGGTCTGGACAAATGGAGATTACTGGATGGGACTATTACAATTCCTATCTGAATGCCAATTGTGTGTTTTGAACTGGAATTACTTTAGTTTTTTAAGTACAAATGCACATCTGGAGGAATTGGTTGACTTTAAAAACTATCTTCCTAAAGTTCTCCAACACGAGGATCTTTCTTGACATCAGGTCTGGATCTACCATTAGATCATTTTCCTTCATAACTATTCCCTGGTTGTAAATTGATTAGAATTACATTGTATCACTGACTTCCAACTTTAAGAGGATGGTGAGCACTTGAAAAAGATGTCCTCGTCTTCCAAAATTCTGATGTTGTCCAAGTATTGATGATTGGATCAATATTAGGAGTGATTATAAAAAGCAGCAGAGCAGTGCTTAAGTCTTTGCACCTCATCTTAATTAGTAATAATTATTCAAATGACAAATGCCAGAAAATAATTTTTGATTGGAGGTTCCATCGAGAACAAATTCAAGAAAGTTCCTTAGAATTTTCTAACTGAAGTTACCAACAATTCCAAATCTCAAGGGCCAGAAATTCCTCATGAAGTAAAATCGAATGAAGCTGGTCAAATCAATTGGCATATCATAAAAGTGCGTAAATTTCATGGCATTTCTTACCCTTGGTGTATATGGCATCCCTGCATATTCTCTATTTGGGAATGGTCCATAAGATCCATTGGCAGGAATTGGAATTCCTCTGTATCCATCATATCCTAGTGAAAGAAAACAAGGATTCAAGTTCCAAGTAGAATACAGTAATGGGCCCGTCCCACTTATGTAACCTTTTCAGTGACTACCGGCACCAATCATAGGTTGTTGCAGATTGCTGAAAATTTTCAACATGTTGAAAATCCAGCCGCGACCAGAAAGACGCTACGACTCTTTAGGCGACTGAGGAGACTACTCACGACCATGCAGGCGACACCCTGGTAACATGTTGCAGGGCGATGCCTGTATGATCGTGAGTAGTCACTCAAAGAGTCGTACTTTGTTCTAGTCGCTGCTGGATTTTCAACATGTTGAAAATTTTCGGCGACCTATAACAGGTGCCAGCAGTCGCCGGAAAAGTCGCGTGAGTGGGACAGGTCCATAAGCATCAAGGATGAAAAAATTGAGATTTTTTTTTCACATGTTTCTGAAGGGCTTCCAAGTCGGTCAAATTTTTTTTGCATCCACATCTTTAAAGATAATGGTGACCACATTTATTATATAAGTATTAGATCACAAGACATAGGAGCAGAATTAGGCCATTCAGCCCAAAGTCTGTTCTGCCTTTCCATCACGGCTGACATATATTCACCAGCAGATTTATGGAACAATGTTCATGTTACTTCAAAACCTAGTCTATTAGAATTCTTGGTGGGTTAAAAAAAAAACTAAGTTTATGCAATGTCCATTTCATTTTGTGGCAAAGATTTTAAAAGTGACGTTTTGGACTGATCACAAATCACAGAAGTCGGGCAATAAAAAGGGAAAATAAAATGGAAAAAGTACTCAGCTGATTAAGTAGCTCAGTGACGAGAATCTGGCATTCAAATTCTTGGATTTGGCAACAGGTTAAACTAAAACGTTAATTGTTTCTGGACAGTTAGCTGCAGGCATCACAGCCACCAACTTCACCCCTCTTCTCCGCAAGCTGACCAAGACCAAATCAGCCATTCACAGCTTCTCAACATACCAACATGGACCATAGACTGTGGAATAGCATCCCCACTCATCAGAACTATCCCCACCATTGGGTCCTTTAAGTCACGACTCAAAACCCATTTCTACTCCCGAGCGTTTTTGAGCCCCACTGAGGGGGAGCTGTAAACAGTTTATGTATGTATATTGTTGGGTCTGTCTACCGTTGTATGTATCAAATTAGTAACTGCACTGACGTGAAGCACTTTGGTCAACGCGAGTTGTTTTTAAATGTGCTATACAAATAAATGTATTATTAGTCTCCAATTTGTCCTGCCCAGTATTTCCTGTCATTGGTACAAATGTAGCAAAAAAAAAAATCTGCAGCTGCTGGAACCTTAAGCAAAAGTGCCAGAAAAACTCAACAGGCGAGGCAACATTTGTTGAGAAAATTGACAGATGCAGTTTTGGGTCAGGACCTTTCTATAGAAAGCCTTGGCTACTCCTGATATGAACAGATTCCACCATTTGTTTCACCTTAAACGGAAGAACAGCAAACACAAAAACTGCAATACAGCCAAAAAATGTGTAGCAAGATTAACTCAAGGCAAATACCAACTTCAGAAAAGGAGAGAGTTCCAAAGACTGCAGTGATGGCAGCAGCAGCAGCTGATCTAGTCATCTGCAAGCATCTCAAGCCCACAAAAGTTACCTTTTCCTTTGTAAACTATCCAAGGCCAAATCATACTATTCATGATATTGGTTTCGCTCAATGCTAGCTTCTAACCAATCTGCATTTGAATACGTCTGAAGAAGGGTCTCAACTCGAAACGTCGCCTATCTCCTTAGATGCTGCTGCACCCGCTGAGTTTCTCCAGCCTTTTGTGTACCCTGCATTTGAATACAGTCCAGTATCTACCTACACTAACCACAAGTCTGAACCCTCCCCTCATCTGCTGCTGAAACATTCATCCATACCATTGAGATCAGTAACAACTCAACCATCTCATGTCATTAGACTTCCTCCCAAAGTCTGAATCACTGTTTTAACTGGTAGAGTTCTGTTATGCACTTATGCCTTAATGACGCGGATGCAAGTGTTCAGGGTAATCTGATTTTGTTAAATTGACAAGTGACAGAAGTAGAAAGTGATTTTTCTTTTAGCCAAAAATAACAACCACCGCTGGGCTACATGGGTGGGGGGGGGGGTGAAGGTGTGCCTTCCTAGGAAATGTTTTTAATATTGCATTTCCTGCATCAAGCACCTCACATTAACAAACCGGTTAAATATTTTCCAAAAAGTTCAGAGCAGAAATTTTATTTTGTACCTCAATTTTTTTTGGTAGCGATTGGTGAATTCGGTAAAGGAGAAACGTATCCAAAACGGGTATAATGGGGTTACCTATATAGGAAAATTGGAATTCTAGAGGATGTGGTTGAATTAAACCCCAACACTAGCTCCAGCCTCATTTCCCCGAGAAAAGACTTTTTCACCCCCCCCCCCCCCCCCCCCCCCGTCAAACTCTATTTATATTTTTAACCTTACCTATTTGTACACCTTTGTATCCATTGTTCGAGCCACGGTAAACATTACCAATTCCTCTTCCACCTCGTGCGGTTCCCCGTCCAGCATTTCTACTCCCAAAGTAGGCTTGATTTGGTCTTGGTAAAGTGCTTTGCTGATTGTGGGTTAAAAAGATCGGAGTTCCATTGGCAACAGATGTAGTTTCTTCTGATTTGAAAAAACAATAAATTACAATGTCTTTAGTTTACGAGGACAAAGATGATCACAAGGCATCAATTAGATAATCAACACTTATTACCCGTTAAAGAATCTTGCGTCAGTGCATTTTGCTCCACTAGATGTGAAGACTGCAGAGAGGTGGACTGAGGTGGTGTCTGAGTACTAGCAGTTATCAAACTTTGGTTGTAGACAGGAGAATAGGACCGTTCAGATTTCACTTCCTGCTGCTCAACACGTGGAGGCAGGGGTGCATTAACTTTGAACACCTGCAAGAGAACAGATTAAGTTAACTACACTTCACCACAAATCATTTTCTTCGAGGTCAGACTTAAACTTTTAAAAGTTAGACTAAAAACTCTGGACATTAAGCAGGATCCCCGAGGCCTTTAATCCTCAGAATTTCCTTCCCACCTTAAAATTCAAAATGTGATGGAATATTGGATTCAGTTTGATTTTGTGTTATCTGTTAAGAACAATTCATGAGTTTTAATGCCTTCTTATAACCTTCCCCTCAGCCAACAATGAACCATTCTACATTTCCTTGAGCATAGTCTGCTTTGATATGTCATTTTCACTCCTTATCCCTCCATATCTCTAGTTTTCCTCTCCCCTAACTAGACACATTAGAAAAACACTGGAAGCTTCTCCAAAACCTCGCTGATACAATAGTGATTGAAGCCCACCTCTTTCCTACAATCCCTCTTCAAAATTGTCCACAACACGACAGTTGATGTACAATTTGTTAATTGCTCAGATTCAATCTCAGAAAAAGAACATGGAAATGAATTTAATACCCATTTCCAACAAATTTAATATTGCAAATGCTAGCAATAAAGTTCAAATAAAGTCAATGGCTTGAAACAAAACATCAACATCAGTAAATTGCCAAGCCACAAGCTCTATTCTGGATAACACATCTTTAGATGTTTTGAATCAAGGACCCAGATAAAATGTAAACAGAAGTCTTGTTTACAATAATAGAATGGTTTGAAACACACGGGACCATTAAATACCTGTAGAAAGAATATCATTACTTTTGGTTAGAGTGGTTGGAGGTTTACATTCATTAAAACTTACATTTGCAGCATGAAACATGCAATAAAGGCAAACAGCTACAATGGTAATACTGTAATAAGCTCCAAGTTATAAAAGGCTTACAGTACAATTCTAATAATCAAAGTGGTTTTCTTGTTAAAAACACCTAATCCGGACACAATGGAAAATAATATTAGTTGCTCTTTAACAGTAGTCTGGATTGCTATTGTGGAAAATCTGCCCGAATTATAATGCCTGCAAAAATACATTAAGCATCTCAAAACATGCTCCCTCTACTGCTGAGGCTGCAGAAGTGCCTCCTGACCAAGCAAATGTCAAAGAGATACAAAAAGCTGGAGTAACTCAGCGGGTCAGACTGCATCTTTGGAGAAAAGTAATAGGTGACGTTTCGGGTCAAGACCCTTCTTCAGACTCTCAATCTGAAAAAGGTTCTCAACCAGAAACGTCATATATTCATTTTCTCTAAAGATGCCGTCTGACCCGCTGAGTTACTCCAGCTTTGTGTCTCTTTGGTTTAAACCAGCAACTGCAGTTCCTTCTTACACCAACTAAATGTCAACCTCTATTCATCTTTTTAAATTACATGACATCTAATTCACATCCAAATCTTGCCCATCTTTTCATTAAAGCAAATGGATAGACTCAAACCAATGCTTTTATTCATCCTTGTTCCATTTTTGGATGTTCACCAATTTCCTTTAAAGGATCATGCCAAATATAATTAACAATCCTAAATTCCACTCAGCATGCTCTGTGAAATTGCACAATAACAAACTTAATCCTTCAGGAGTCTGATAAAAAGCATGGCAAAACTGGGCCTAATTTACCTTAATTTAAAAAAAAGTAACTTGCAAATTGACTACAACTTTCCTTTTAAACCAGCATATGTCATGGCACAATTTATCTTCCTGTAATGGCAAGCTAGTAGGGAGTGAGAATGCCAACTTAACCAGGTATTTTTGTTTTATGTGGCGATCCTGAATCAGCCCTTCTTCCAATTCCTCCTTCTAGGAAGAATGTAAATATGGAGATGCCAGCCACCATACATAAATGGCTTAGGGCAGCACAGTGGTAGAGTTGCTGCCTCACAGCGCCAGACTGGTTCAATTCTGATGGTGTTGTCTGTACAGAGTTTGTATGTTCTCTCTGTGACCACGATGGGCTTTCTCCACGTGCTCCAGTTTCCTCCCACACTCCAAAGAAGTGCAGGTTTGTAGGTTAATTGGTTTCGGTAAAATTGTAAATTGTCCCTGGTGTATAGGATAGTGTTGGGGTACGGGGATTGTTGGCCAATGTGGACTCGGTGGGTCGAAGGATGGACATCTGGTGGCGCTGTTGCTAGCTGCCTCTGCCTTCAGTCAGGTATCTTTTTTGTTTTTTGTTATGTTTGAAGACGTTGTTTGTGGGTTTTTTTAAAAATGTCTTTATATGAGGCGAAGAGGGTACGGTAAGGGGGATACCGTCCTCCGGTCGCTTCCTGGGGAGGATGCGAGTATTATTCGACCCCCATCCTCGACCCCCCCCCGCGGCCTACCTACTGGATTGGTGCGGCCTTTCCAGCCGGGACCGACCAGAGCTCCAGCAGCGCAGCGTTGGAAACATCGAGGGCCAAGCGATGCCTCACCGGGGGTCGCCGTTTGGAGCTCCGGAGTGCTGGGCCTGCTGCACCGACATCGCGGCGCTGTGGTTCGTGGAGCTCCCAACGCGGGCAGCGCTGACCAACATCGGGGAGTCCTGCCACTATGCACGGCTCGGCCTGTGAACTTTGGGAGCCGCGGACTCCGGTGGGAGGTGGCTGATCTGGAGGTCCGGGCTGCTGAGGATGTTCTCCGTCGGGGTTCCATCGTTCCCAGCGAGAGGGCCTGCGGGTGCTCGGGAGGCCCCGACCACGGGTGAACATCTGGGAAGATCGACAGGGAGGCTGGCTGGACTATGGTACCTTCCTTAACTCTGGTGCCGCTGTGGGGTTATGTTGTGTGTGGAATTTTGTGTTTGTGCTTTTAAAAAAGTTTATTTATTTATTATTTGATTTTATGTTACTGACTGCAAGGAAAATCCATTTTGTTGTCTCTAAAATGAGATAATGACAATAAATTGAATACAAATAAAAATACAAAGAAAGCCTGTTTCCATGCTGTACCTTCAAAATCTAAAGATGGGCAACAAGAGGTCAACCATGTCAAAGATTAAATCAGTCTCAAGTCACTTACCGTGTGCATAGACTGAAAAGGTGTAGTCTTTGTACTAATAGGAGAAGTGTTGACTGGAGTCTGAAGCACCGGTCCTTGGGATGCTGGCGTTATTGCTGTGCTTGAGGCAGTCTGGTCATTGGTCAAAGAGGTCATCTGGTGGTGGAATTGATAAGAGGAATAGTGAATCCAATAGACAGCAGTAAATTAGTTTCCAATCCAGATAATCAAAGCAATTAACTGCCAACATGCAGGAAGTTAGTCCATACTGACCATAAACATACAACCAGCAAATGTAATGCCTGGCCATTTTTTAAAGCAGATTGCAATAAGTCTGATATTTGCAATAAGCAGATTGAAATAGAAAGTTGAAGTGGCAATATTTATTAATTGCACAATCAATACACAAAACATGATCAGATTGTAGTCAAAATACTCCCTTTAATGCCACGCACTGCAATAAAAACAATGCTAGATCTCAGCCAGCAAAGCACCATCCATGGAAAAAGAAATTAGTTCATGTTTTGAGACAGCCACCCTTGCTCAACAGGGCTATAATGAAAGGTCACCGACTGAAATATTGGTTTCCTTCCATGGATGTAGTTTGACTGCTGAATTCTTCCAACAATTTTCTCACTGTACAAGTTAAGCATATTATCTCCTGTATTATCCGTATTTTGGTTCATTTCACATTCAAGTTATCTTATCCCATCCGAGCTGGAAAAAACATCATTGTACAGAGTTTTCGATTAATATCAATATTGATCATGATTAAAATAGATTTTCCCAATGATTTCAGAACTACACATTAACATTTTGCATAATGAACAATTAAGTAAATGAGGTTTCTGACAGCTTTAACTATACAGTTGTACAAATGTAGTTTAAATAAATTCAACAATTCCAAATTTCAGATGGAAAAAAACAAAAGCCTCACCTGATTGGATTCCAGCGACAAGTGTGTTAAAGATTCAGTAATGGGTGTACTGGTTTGGTATACTTGGGGTGGAGTAGTGAACACTTCATTTTCTGAATTCTGTGCACTTGAAACCTGGCAAAAAAAAAAGTAGTTCATACACATTGAGCACTTAAGATATCTTAAGTGTACTTGTTTAGTCACTTCAACTTCATCCTTGGGGCTATGTACCTCCATGAAGTTCTCATCTTAAAACAGACAGTTGAGAACATGAAGTGGTTAGAGTTATTTTTCCCCACAAGAGCCAACTTGTGTGGACAAATGTTTAAACTCAGAAAACAAGTACTAGTGAGGAACTTCAATCCAGTTAATAAATACAGGGGACCAAAGGTCAAGATTGAAGCAGTGGTGTTGATCTCTGCAGATAACTAGGGCGGGGAAAGAAGGTACATATCAGAAGCACATGGCATTTTGGAATTTTTGATTTAGGATGATTTAAACCCGAAGCCTCCTGATGCATCAGCTCTTGCGTTCTAAACATAGCAAGTAGGATCAAATGCTACACTATTCAAGCAAAGGGCAACTAGCTTTTTCAGAACTTTAGATCAGTTTGCTAATGACTGCATGCAAACGATTACCAAGTTTGATAATAATGTTGGGCAGAATCTATTTTATCAGATTATAAATTGTCATGTGGGTTTATGGAATGAGCTATCAGAGGAAATAGTTGAGGCAGGTACAATTACACGTTTTGGACGTACATGGATAGAATAGGTTTAGAGGAATAGGGTCCAAATGCAGGTAAGTGGGTTTAGCATGGGTAGGCAACTTGGTCAGCCTGGGCAAGATGGAACCAAAGTGCCCATTTCCATGCTGTATAACTATTCCCATCATTACACTCACCAAAGCCACCTTTTAAACATACAATCAAGGGATATGGGGAGAAAAAGCCAGAACAGGGTACTGATTTTAGATGATCAGTCATGATCATATTGAATGGCGGTGCTGGCTCAAAGGGCCCAATGGCCTACTCGTGCACCTATTTTCTATGTTTCTATTTCCATCATCTGTGATCCAACATTTGTCATTTAATCTCCTCTGCCCACCACCCCACAGACATTGCTTCCTTTCTAAGTGTACTTAAATAGATGCTGTTCAAACCAAGCACTGAATATATTCCATGTTTAATTATCAAAATTAGCTTACCTGTGGAGATGCAAAATCAGATAATGAAGACTGGTCATCAGAACCAGAACTACCTCCAGTATTGGCAAGGACACTTAATTCTGTTGCAGGCTGAGAAAGGAACAGATTTTTACTCCATGGTCCTTTGCACTTGCAGGGCTACAGTGATCGTCAGAAGCAAAGAAATTGCAGAAATAGCAAAAACCCAACATCTTTCACAGGCTAGGCAAAATCTCAGCTTGGGTGTCCGGTATACATTAAAGGGACTTGGGTGACCTAATTGGCGAGTTTAGGAGAGTTTGGAAAAAATGTCATGTAAAAGACGTCCTTTGACTATGTTGAAGACTAGCTTCGACTAACTTCTGGAAATTGGACACCGAATAGTGGAGTGAAGACAAACTCCTTCAGTCTCGCTTTGACTATGATGAAGACTATCTACAACCACCTTAGACTACCCTCGATTAACATGGCGATCTACTATGACTAAACCCACGAATAAAAAAAGTATTGATTTTTTCCATGGCGACTTTTTTTACTCACAGGCATTTTTCAACATGTTGAAAAATACACCGTGTCCTCGCTGAGGCCTCGAGTACCTCAAGTACTACTCTCGAGCATGAAGCAGCGTTACAAAGACCTCCTATGACCTCGTGTCGACCATGCTACGAGTACGAGTCACGGGCAAACTCACCAGACCTCGCGGATTAGGTCGCCCAAGTGGGACTGGCCCTTAACTACCAGTGGAGTCATTTGTTGGTCTTTAAATTGCAAGTCAAATCTGCATGTATATTTGCCACATGTACAGTGTAATGTTAAATGCCCCCCCCCCCCACCACATGTCATTGTAGTCTCCAATTCCAGCAACTTTAGTTTAAGGATAGAACCAGTCTTACCTTGGATGGTGATGGAACAATTTCGGTCTTTTGTTTTGGTTCTTTTAGAGCTAAACCAAGAAAACATGTTAAAACTTACAGAACAGATAATTTAAACAATTCTCTAAACATTGTTACTCATGGCGAAAAACGTATAACAGCAACAAGAGACCTTGTCCTGCCAAACATCGGACCTTCAACCACTGAATAGTAATTGGTTCATTACCTCTTTTCCACTTATTGCTACAAGCAAGCTGGCCCAACATTTCCTGTGTTCAAGGGTATTCTTCAAACATTGGACAAAAGGGACAACACACAGGTGGCATATTTCTCCTCCATAATAATGCATTTGCATGTTGGATAACACATGCTGGACATGACAATATAGCATGACAACATTTGTGGACATCGCAATGAAAATATTGGTTCTCCACTCACTTTGAGTGATATTTGGGAACTTTTAAAATATACTGCACAAAATGCAATCAAAACCCAACACCACAAGTTTAGGAAAATTTGGCCTCATCTGCATGTACCCAAGTTCATCACATTGCACCAGCATCATTGAGAGACTAGTCTATTGAACTTCAACAATCAACTTAAAATAGTATCAGAATCCAATATACTAAAGTTTACTCAACTCATTTACTAATGATCAGGCGAGTCATTTAGCCCATCACTCGATTAATTTTATACTAACAAATAATGTAATTCTAAAGGTTAAATATACAACTATACCAAAGTTGCTTCACACCAGCACAAATCAATCAATTTGAGTACCACCTTTTGAACGGCCAGCTACAAGGATTTTTTTTTTTTTTAAGTGTTAAAATAAAAGTAGAATCAAGGAACTGCAGATGCTGGTTTACCAAGAAAAGACAAAATGCAGGGACGACTCAGTGTGTCAGGCAGCATCGCCAGAGTTCATGGCTAGGTGACATTTTGGATCAGGACACTGTTCTGAAGGGTCCCGACCCAAAACATCACCTATCCATGTTAAAAATAACAAGATAGTTGAGAATTACAGGGTATTGAGGAGTGGGGATAGCAATGCACCAGGTAAAAAAAGGGGAAGTATGACAGGCAGGAAATGCAAAGTCAAACAATGCATTCCAAGGAGGTTTCAAAAAGCAATCAGGTGCAAAAAGGTGCATTAAGGCAACAGGAGATCAGACCAGTGCAAGAAACAAAAAGTCACTAAATGTTAAAGGGAATGGAGAGTTCAGTGGAGAGGTTGGTCATGCAGCTGCTTGAAACAAAACAATGATACTGGTGAATTGTGTGAGAAAAATTCAAAGGGAAAAAAACAAGATAAGCATGGAATTTATTTAGGCCATTATGGATTTTCAACCCAAAGCTTGCCTTATATATTTAACGGACAATACTTCAAAATATCAGGTCTTTCTGCAAGAGACAAAATATTACATTCTGGATACCAAATACTCAAGAAATAATCAGTGTTCGACAGCACGATAACTTTCTGTGGAAAATCAATAGAAGGTGATACAATATGCTAATTTCACTCTCCAATGTACTTTCCAACAGAAGTGCGGGAGTAATTTTTTTGCTCGTTTCCAACTAAATAGTTTCCCCAAATATAATGGGGGAGAAAAATGCCATCTAATCAGGTCAAGATGGCAGCAAAAAAAAACTAGATGCCATAATTGGTATTGCAATAGAATTACTACTGTAGTTGTTACATGCAATATACTGATGCTGTTACTCTACTCCCGACATTAAATCTGCTGGATAGCTAGCACTAGAAATTGTCAACTCAAAACTACAGCAACTGTGTGACTAACAAGATCAGTTTAATTGTGTATTCGATTAGAATGGGTGCCTGCTGGCCTGGTTATCTACCAGTACATTTTAACATGCATTGCAAGTTAATATTGTATAACTATGCTGTATTAGAGTCTTGGCAGGGAGAGGGTAACAAGTGTCCTACCTGCAGTGTTGAGTGACAACAGGGCATGCTTCTGTGTTCCAATAGCACTTTGTGAGGGGGCATCAGAATCCAATAATGAATCCTAGAGTTCAGAAATTTGATCAAATTTCAGTTCAGCAGAATAAGGTTGAGAAAATATTTGACTTCCATTTCTAACAACTCACAAATGACACCTCCTGGTAGTACGGACAGGTTTATAACACGTTTTGGTCACTTGGCTTTAAAAGTGAAGTCATGCAAAAACACTTCAAAGTACAACCAGTCATTCAAGCATGTTGTTTAAATGACCAGCTGCTACAACTATTTTGATCTCAGAACAGTGTACACATTGATCGATGGTTTAAAATAAAACAAGGAGTGATCACGTGTGGCAAAGAATGCTCTATACTGCAGTCAAGGAAATAAAAGTAGACTAAAATGAATTTAGACACTGAAAAATACATAGCAAGGCTGTATGTTCAAGCATGGGCACAGGAAGATTAAAGAGGCATGATTTGGCCAACTAGACTCCAATTAGTCTAGTCTCATCTTCCAGCAACACTGAACTTTTTATACAGTTATTTGCATTCATTACCATTGGATCCACTTTCCTTGCCCGAGTACATTACAGTTGAAAAGTATTGATGAGGAAACGAAATGGGAAAGCAGAATCAATGCTGAAGACCAGCCAGGATTATCGAATGGCACACCAAGTCCAATTGCCATTGGGCCTGCACCTGCTTCGATGCACGTTTTAACACCCTGGATAACAAAACCAAAACTGTGTTTGCAATCTGCAGGACTGCTGAGGATTTGTGCATATAGCCCTAGACCTCTATTCTTGGATCTTATTCAAGAATAGCTCGCTAGGAAGAGTGTTCATGCCATCCACCCATTCCCATTACTAGCTTTCAGCCACCTTCCCTACTATGCAAAACATTTAATTTGGACTAGCAAAGTTTTGAAATACCTCATCATTAAAATCAGAGTGCTTGTCCCAAACTCTATCCACAGGGATATTAATGCCTTTCCTTCCATCCTGTGCAGTGTACACGTTTGCAAAGTGTACAGTATCACCTAAACTTCTGTTTTAACCTGGAAACTACCACCTACAAAAGACAGCAAGCACACGCGAGGCACAGTTGGTAGTGCTGTCTCAGTGCCAGAGACCTGGTTTGATCTCGATCTTGGGTGCAGTCTGTGTGGAGTTTGCATGTTCTCTCTGTGACCATAGAGATTTCTTCCAGTTTCCTCCCACATCCCAAAGATGTGCAGGGTTTGTAGGTTAATTGTAGGCCTCTAAAATTGCCCCAAGTGTAGGAAGTGGATGAGGAATTGGGATTACAGAACTAGTGTGAACAGGTGATCCATGTTCAGCATGGGCCCGGTGGGCCAAAGGGCCAGTTTCCATGCCGTATGTCTGAAAATAAACAGTCCCTCTTTAAAAAGAGTAAGCCTTTGATAATTGTCTGAAGGGTCTCAACCTGAAACATCACCCATTCCTTTTCTCCAGAGATGCTGTCTGTCCCGCTGAGTTCTCCTGCTTTTCGTGTCTATCTTTGATAATTCAAGCTCATTACTCATGCAATACGTTTACCGATGTAGCCCAATTGCATTCTTTGATCTCATTGATTTAAGTCAACTGTACTGTCATTGTGCAGAATATAAGTACAGAGACAACAAAATGCTTTTTCACCATACAGCCATACGAATAAAACACAGAACACGATAATCTATAACATAAACATCCTCACACAGCGGTATCAAAGCAAGTGAAATTGCAAGCAGTATTTGTAGCCAATTTCAAAACATCTAGGAAGAAGCCTATAATACAAGCTCTAGCCAACCTAAGACTGAAGGCCAATTCAGTGACCCAGAAGCCCCGACTCGGGTCCACTGCCTGGATCATTAGCCATAGTCCACTGGCTGATACAAAGAGAGAAATCCAAGATGCAGCAGAGGGCATTGCAGGATTGAGGAAGGCATCAGCAACCAGTTTTCCCCATATTTCATTACAAAGGACAAAGGACATTTATTGTCACATACACCAACTGGTGTAGTCAAATTTGTCTTGCCGTGCAGCACACAGATAAAGATAAGACATAACATTAAAGAATTTAACATAAACATAAAAAACATCCCCCCACAATGGTTCCAATTATGAGGGAAGGCACAAAGTCCAGACCCCATCCCCAGTTCTCCCATAGTCAGGCCTATTGAGGCCCCAACAGTCGCCGCTATGGGGGCCGATGTTCCAGGCCCTTCTTCGCCAGGTGATGGTCCTCCGGCGACGGGAGAACCCTCTCAGCAGCTCAGTGTGCCTGTAACGGCCGCTTCCTTGCTGGAGACCGCGGCTTCCGACCGACGCCAACAGGCCGCGCTGGATCCCAGGCTCCAGATTTAAATTTCAGCGCCGCCGCCCGCGGCCGGCCGCTCCGCAGCTCCACGATGTTCACCTGCGGTCTTCAGCTCACCGGAGCTCCAGCGCGGCGACCCAGGCAAGGTATCGCCCACTCCGCTCCACGATGGTGCTCCAGCGCTGCGCCGCTGCCGAAGCCATGGCTCTGGGCGGTCCCCCCAGGAAACGCCGCTCCAGGCCCGCTGGTCGGCCACGAAGACGGGTCAACGGTGCAGCCCGGAGAAAAGCTGCCTCTCTGACCAAGAAGGGTCCCTAGAAAGCAGTTTCCCCCTTCCCCTCCTCCACCCCCACATAAAAAAAGGCTAGGACTCCGAAAATCAAATAACTCAACTAACTAAAAATTAAAAAAAGAGAAAAGACGGACAGCTGCAGGCTGGGCAGCCATACCCGTACAGGACGGAGCCCCCTAACAATTAGAGCCTGGTGTTGCTCGCAGCCATACGATCAATAGCTGCTGGCCAATCATTCTACGAGATACCTGTATACAACAATGCCCATTGCTGGGTAACGTTCTGTAACACTACCTGCAAAGTTGGAGGATCCCACCTGAAATCTACAGCAGTTAAGGAAAGCAAGTTTGCCAGAAATGATCAAAGCTATGTGACACTACCACTGTTCTTGTAATTCCATAACCTTTATCCTCCCCCCACCACACCATTGTATTTGTCCCATGCATACCCATACACTCAAAAAGAATACTTCAGAATGAAATTAATGTCACAGATACTAACACAAATCCAGAAAGGTCCCACTAACCTGAATGAAGTGACATGTGCCTTGCATTTGGGACATTAGGTCTTGAAGTTTCTGCCTCCTGAGTTCTGGGTCGTTTGGTAGGGTGGATGTCGAGCAGAACTCTGCAGCTACCTGCTGCACTACTTTGGACACCTGGAGAGTCAAATGGTCACTCAAGATCAGTTTTCCCACAAGATATTTGCTGCGTAAATGCACAGGGTCAGTATTCTAGAATAATTCGAATGCTGCACAAGTTACAATGGCACTCCAGCATTACAAGATAAAGTAAATTGCAGCTAGTGTATTTTGATGCCAAGAACTTAGTCTGAAGGTGCAATTTCTACACTGGCAGAGACCCATGTCGTGCATTGCAAAAATGGCAATAGACATCCCTTCATTTTTGCACTTAATAGAACTAGAGTACAACCATGTCTTTGGCTCAATTACACATATAAAAGGACGTATGAACCCCTTATGCCCGCTTCCCCATTCAATAAGATCATGGCTGATCTTTTACATCACTCTCACTTTCTTGCACTGTCTGTATCCCTAGCTTCCCCAGAGACCTGTTGAGATATACCTGGCTGTATTTTACCACCAACATCTGCTCAGTGATTCGGTCATTTCAAAAGGTTGAATACCACGTTGAATTGTCTATCCTCCATTTATAGGATTTTAATGATCACTTGAGTATTACTAAACTAGACTCAAATCCAACACCACCACCACACGTGTAGAAAGGAACTGCTAATTTATACCCATCTTTTAGTGGAATGTGAAACTGTTCTGTTTGGGCCTTCTATCCACAACAGCGTGACTGCTGTAGAGACTGGCATCTTGCAGCAGGCACCCCAAAGTACCTCAATCATGATGGGATATTCTGCCTGCCTGAATAATTCAGCACGTGAAACACCACAGGAAGTTCAACATCATCCCACACAAGACAACCCATTTTGACCAGAAGACCATTTGCCATGTGAAACCTTTAGTCCCTTCACCCAAAACAGTGGCAGTAGTGTGCTAGCTACCTACAGTGCCCTCCATAATGTTTGGGACCCATCATTTCTTTATTTGCTTCTGTGTTCCACAATTTGAGATTTGTAATAGAGAAAAAAAATCAAATGTGGTTGAAGTGCACATTGTCATGTTTTATTAAAGGCCATTTTTATACATTTGTTTCACCCTGTAGAAATTACAGCTGTGTTTATACATAGTCCCCACATTTCAGGGCACCATAATGTTTGGGACACATGGCTTCACAGGCGTTTGCAATTGCCTCCTTAATGCAGGTGTAAGATAGCTCTCAGCACCTAGTCTTATCTCCAGTCTTTCCATCACCTTTGGAAACTTTTATTATTGTTTATCAACACAAAGACCAAAGTTGTGCCAATGAAAGTCAAAGAAGCCATTATGAGACTGAGAAACAAGAATAAAACTGTTAGAGACATCAGGCAAACTTAGGCTTACCAAAATCAACTGTTTGGAACATCATTAAGAAGAAAGAGAGCACTGGTGAACTTACTAATCGCAATGGGACTGGCAGGCCAAGGAAGACCTCGACAGCTGATGACAGAAGAATTCTCTCTATAATAAAGAAAAATCCCTAAACACCTGTCTGACATTAGAAAAACTATTCAAGAGTCAGGTGTGGATTTGTCAATGACCACTGTGCACAGAAGACTTCATGAACAGAAATACCGAGGCTACATTGCAAGATGCAAACCACTAGTAAGCCACAAAAATAGGATGGCCTGGTTACAGTTCGCCAAGAAGTACATGAAAGAGCAAGCACAGTTCTGGAAAAAGGTCTTGTGGACAGAGACAAAGATTAACTTATATCATAGTGAGGGCAAGAGCAAAGTATGGAGGAGAGAAGGAACTGCCCAAGATCCAAAGCAGACCACCTCATGTGTGAAACTATGGTGGGGGTGTTATAGCCTGGGCATGTATGGCTGCTGAAGATATTGGCTCATTTATCTTCATTGATGATCAACTGCTGATGGTAGTAGCATAATGAATTATGAATTGTATAGACGCCTCCTACCTGCTCGAGTTAAAACAAATGCCTCAAACTCAATGGCCTCAAGGAGTTTATCAAAGCTTAAAAATGGGCAATTCTTGAGTGGCCAAGTCAATCACCCGATCTGAACCCAATTGAGTATGACTTTTATATGCTGAAGAGAAAACTGAAGGGGATTACCCCCCAAAACAAGCACAAGCTACAGATGGCTGCAATACAGGCCTGGCAGAGCATCACCAGCAACACCCAGCAACTGGTGATGTCCATGAATCGCAGACTTCAAGCAGTCATTGCATGCAAAGGGTATGGAATAAAATACTAAACATGGAATAAAATACTAAACATGACTACTTTCATTTACATGACATTGCTGTGTTCCAAACATTATGCTGCCCTGAAATGGGGGGGACTATGTATAAACACAGCTGTAATTTCTACATGGTGAATCCAAAATGTATAAAAATGGCCTTCATTAAAATCTGACAATGTGCACTTTAACCACATGCGATTTTTTTTGTTAGACAAATCTCAAATTGTCGAGTAGAGGCACAAATAAATAAATGATGGGTCTTTGTCCCAAACATTATGGAGGGCACTGTAAAGAATCAGCACTTATATCTCTAGGCAGCCCCCCAAATTTACATCTTTTATCACCAGCAAGGACAAGGATTCACAGTAAAAAAAATATATTATATATAAACACATTTTCTTCTTGTTATTGCACATAACTCAACTTGGAAATATCACATCCTTCCTGTTCATGGGACAAAATCCCAAGCTACTTCTCCAGTAAGATTATGGAGAGCCCCTTCAGCTCAAGAACTGCCTCATGTGAAGGTAACTTGCAACCTTCAAGAGTATAAGAGGGATGTGCAATACATGCTGGTTTAACTGGCAACACCGAGATCCCAAGAGGAAATAAAATAGAACTCCTACACCAGATAACCACAGTATTGTGCCACATTACACCGTGTGGTCCAAAGCTAGAAATATTTGACCTACTCGTTTTGTTTCACGTTCTGGGTTTAAACCACGGTCTCGTTTCTGAACGGAGCAGGAAAAACCAATTAGTTGGACATGCAGGAAATTTTTTTTACCACAAAAGCAATGAATATCCTTACCTCTTTGGGTTCAGGCACAGTTTTCTTTGGTTCATTGGTCTCCTTTGAGACTGAACCTGGATCCCACCTTGTCTCTTGAATATCAGAGTATTGACTATCCCATTTCTTTGGCTGCTCCTCCCGCTTCCTGGTGATATATTCTACATCCCATTTCTTCACAGGTTCTTTTTCTTGTTGTTTTCTATTAATGTATTCCTCATCCCACATTTTAGGAGGAGTGTCTTCACGTTTCTTACTAATGTAATCGCCATCCCATTTACTGGGGACTGCCTCTTTCTTCCTACCAACAAACTCTCCTTCCCAGTTCCTTGGCTTTTCGGGCTGCTGTTTTGCAGAGTAGTCAGTTTTGTTCATGTACTGCCTATTCAAAAACTAAGAGGGAATACATTAGTCCAGTGCAGTTCATAAACACTCAATTACATTCAAGAGAGTACAAATGTGCTCATGGTCCAATTTTGTTTATCAGCTCTGGACTTGATTAATCTAGAGCCATGACATATCACCACTCAAGAACGTTACTGTGAGACAGACTACCCAGTTTAAGTAATGGTATAGAGTTTCCAGATTTCAACATCTCATTATCAAGACTCGTTGTTCAATGTTCAAAGAAAGTTGGTGGACATTGTTATACACATTTCAGATTACTTTTAAAATTGTTTGAACTGCTTGCCATTCTCATACAATCGTACAGAAAATTCTGAGACACATTGACATCCCAATTAGTGCATGTATTTTTTTAATTAAAACTGATCATTTATTGTGCAAGATAACATGATGGGAAGAGAAAGGAAGTGAGCCGGCATTATTGCACTTGGTATACAAATTCAAGTGGCACTAGTCCTGCACTGAGGGACTACTGTATGGTGCAAAGTATCAAGTGTCCACTTTAGTGGGTTGGAATCCAAGGAATTTTGGGGAGGAAAAAAAATAGGCAAGTTTTCCAAATTTCATTTCATCGTTTCGCTTCGGCATTTGGTATACAAAAAAATGATTGCTATCTTTCACACGAGTGTGGGTGTACTCTAAATGAAAACTTTGGCGGACAATGCAACAAAGGCAAACAAAAACTACAAATATACAGGGCAGACAGCATCTGTGGAAAGAGAAAGTTAGTTTTCCAGGAATAATGCCTATTGTCAGAACTACAAAGAAAAGTTAGATTTCAACTGTAGATGTGCATTCTAAAGCAAAGGGATTCAGTCCATGATAGATTGGAGCAGGGCGGTCAAAGGGACAGTTAAGAGGGCATTAAAGAAATGTGATGGGTTGCAAGCAGCAGGTGCAAACACCAAAGCACTAATTCAATCCCCTTCATGGCACTTCCAAAGCTCACTCCCATTCCCTGGTCCCAAGTGGCTCAATTTACAATGGCCACAAAAACACACGCCTCAATTTCCTCCTTGAACTGAGGCAGTTACCTTCCACCGAATACTCGCTTAGCTGAACTCCTCACACCTGATAAATTCCACTCCAGTTGCTTTGTACAGATTAACATTGCACCCATGGACAGTCACATAAAGTCATAAGGAATAGGAATAGAATTAGGCCATTTGGCCCATCAAGTCTACTCCGCCATTCAATCATGGCTGATCTATCTCTCCCTCCTAACCCCATTCTCCTGCCTTCTCCCCATAACCTATGACACCTGTACTAATCAAGAATCTATCAATCTCTGCCTTACAAATATGCTGACTTGGCCTCCACAGCCTTCTGTGGCAAAGAATTCCAGATTCACCATCCTCCGACTAAATTAATTTCTCCTCATGCCCTTCCTAAAAGAACATCTTTGAATTCTGAGACTATGACCTGGTCCTAGACTCTCCCACTAGTGGAAACATTCTTTCCACATCCACTCTATCCAAGCCTTTCACTATTCTGCATGTTTTAATGAGGTCCGCCTCATTCTTCTAAACTCCAGCGAGTACAGACCCAGTGCTGACAAATGCTCGTCACAAGTTGACCTACTCATTCCTGGGATCATTCTTGTAAAGCTCCTCTGGACCCTCTCCAAAGTCAACACATCCTTCCTCAGATGTTGTTTGCAAAATGGCTCCAAGCTGCACCTATCTTTTGGTGGAATATGCAAGTCTTCAGTTCTGTTTGGGCCTTCTACCCTCAACTCCCAGTACAGAGTTCAATGCAGTCAAATTTCATCCAGCAAGTGACTTTTTTTTAATTTTAAATAAGTTGTAAATACTGGGAAAGCAAAATTAACCATACTGACCGACCAATTTTTTCCAACTTTTATCGTTTCAAATCTAACTTCCTCCCCCCACATTTCCACCCTTCTCACTTGTATATGGTATAACAACCGTGATCACTTTGATCTCTGCATCCCAAGGACCGGGGAATTACAAATATTACAAGCCCACCGACTTCCATAGCTACCTTGACCATTCTGGCTCTGACACTAATAACAAAGAGACATTTTAGTCTCCCAGTTCCTCCATCTTCATCATATTTTCTTGAAAGACTTCAGACACTGCTGCATCTGAAAATGACTGTCATCCCAGGTGGTGACCTTACCAAACCAGATGGTGACATTACCAAACCTGGCTTGACCTCTTGCCATTTCCAGTGATGTCCCTTCTCCATATCCTCCACCTTTGGTCATTATTTTGAACTCCACCAGCTTCTGTATTACATGCATCATCCTTCAGTAGCCATCAAGTCCAATAATATTTTACTTGATTTTTCCCCTGCCCCCTCAGCATTCCACAGGAACCATTCCCTGCTTACTGGTGTTGCTCCATGCCCATCAATCACTCCCCATCCTATTGAACTTTCCCCATGCAACAGCAGTTCTTACCACTATGCAGTTGAAACCCCAATTTACTTTCACTTCTTCCCACCTTGTATAATGTAATCGGAGTTCACAGTATTCTCTCAAATGGAGAAATAATTAGATTAGCTGACCACTTTTCAGAATGCCTTCGTTCACCCAGCAGTTTCAGCCCCAAACTTCCTGTTGGCTGCCATTTTAAATCTCCATCCCATTTCCACTCACTTTTGTGGCTTCCTGCACTGTTATAAAGATGGCCAATGCAGTCCTTAGTACATCAGTTTTCCAGACTACATGCCAATTCTACAACTTCTGGCAACTCACTTTCTCTCAGCATCAGAACAAACTATTTTCGCTGCACATTAAACACGCGACATTAGCTTGGTCTTTTGTCATTTGCACACCAATGTCTCGTTTGCCACGCATTTCTTTGTCACCCTCCAACATCCATAGGTTCTTTTACCCTATTGATCCCTTGAGCCCCTTAACAAGCACATAAACAACACAGGTAGAATATAGTCAAATAATTCAATAACCACTCTTCTAGGTAGCTCTAATAGTGCAAAAAATGTCACTAGAAGTACTGAGGATTGTGCTGCATAGTGTTCAAGAGCTTAGATTTTTTTTGTAGTATTATGGTTAATTATTTACAAGTGAATATGGTGTATTTTGTATTTACTGGCCTATTAAGATGCTGCAAGTATGAATTTCATTGTTCTGGTGTCTGTACTCGTGACAATTAAACACTATTCTTCTCCACTGCCACCAACTTTCTCTGCAACTAATGTTCCTCTTTGCCCCATTCAGATAAAGTTAACTCAATTGGTAAAGCTGCCTGACCAGAGTATTTTCAAAATGTGGAGATTTAAAACAAGTGCCTGCAGTTTTGGTTTTCATTGGTTAGACCCATTTTGCCGACTCCTGAAAAAACAGAAAAGTGCTAAATTTGCAGCTTAAATTGAGCAGCGAAAGCATTCAAGAAAACAATGCAGAAAGATGTTACAATTCACAGTAAAAGCTTGATTAAAGATGTGAAATCCAATATGGGAAGAGCACAAACAACAAAGGCTTTTCACAAAACCAACCCCAATACAAAACCAACCTTTTTAACCAAAGGTCATCTTACCTCTCTTGGCTGCAGCTCACTCGAACACAAAAGGTGCAAGTCAGATTCTGCAACGAAGAGAAAGGTTATGAACGATGATTATAGATCCAAATATTGAATTAGGTAATTAAGCCACAGTTAGCAGGTTCAATTATGGCAGTCATCAAGGAAATACTAAGCACAATTTTTACTCACTTTCCATGTGAAAAATTTGCTCTGACAAAGTGGCCTGAAACAGCATTACTGTAATCTTGAGATAATTCATGATGCACTGGTTTGCAAGAATAGGAATCACTGATTTGGGCATCTACCGCTATAGGCAACCAGTAAAATATTTGTATAAAAGTAATTGAGTCAGTAATATGTAGCAATCCAAGGGCTTGCACTTAAAAGCATGATTGAATTTTTCTATTCTTCTCCATCCAAAATGGAAAATAAATTTGCCATTTAAAAAAAACGATGCCACATGTGTAAAAATGCAACTACATAATTTATTAAAAGAGAAAGTCAAAGCTGTAAAAGCTTAAAATTAGAGCTTTAATTTTAACTAGTTTAAATTAAATGGCAAACAGTTTGTCAAAGCTTGATGCAAATTATGAAAGCCACGGTAACACGATTGATACGAAGGATAATAGTCAATGATCGAGACAAAATTCAAAAGCCTAAATCTTTGTCTGAAGAAGGGTCTCGACCCGAAACGTCACCCATCTCCTCCGCTCCTTAGATGCTGCTGCACCCGCTGAGTTTCTCCAGCCTTTTGTGTAGCCTAAATCTTTAGTTCATCGTCAATAACGAAGTTGCAATGAAACACCGAATCACCAAGCCAGTGATTCCTATGCATACACGTCTTCATCCCGTGTCTACATTGCCAATTACACTGCATTAGTTCGTAGGATGTCCACTTAATTCACATGCAAGTCATGTTTAATTTGGCTACAAGCTCAAGCATGCAGAGAGTTTTTGCATGTAACTTTGGGTTTCTTTCCTGTAACCATAAGTGATAAGGGGCAATTAGGTCATTTGGCCCATCATATATACTCTATTCAATCATGGCTGGTCTATCTCTCCCACCTAACCCCATTATCCTGCCTTCTCCCCATAACCTCATTCCCCATAACTGACCAATACAGTCAAAACTCAGATTTACTGATTACAATCAAGTCATCCACAGTATCTGTACACAGTGGATGGCTCCATCGTAATCATGTACAGTCAACGCAAAACGCAAAAAAAGATGGCACCTGACTGGTCAATGCAAAAGCTTTTCATTGTACCTCTGTACATGTGACAATAAATAAATTTACCTAAACATATGGGGCCCTAATACAACACCACAAAGCTTAAACCTTGGTGGTCCACTTGCATGGAAATTGTCAAATGGCAAAGATCAAACAAGCACAACAATAACAGAATAAAGCTCCATCTGGAGATTATATTCTACTGCTACATGAGAGTACAAATAAAACTCTCCAGATCTTTAGAGCAAAACCAAGCGACTTTAATATTTGTGGTTCCTTTGAAAGCTGGGAGATGCACAACCTGGCATCTCACCTTCTGGTAATAGGGGGCATTCTGGTTTTAAATTGGCTGTTGCATTATAGAACCAAGATGGTTGTGTCTTGCAAAAGTGTTGCACTCAACCTTCAAGTGTTCAATTCTTATCCTAAAGTGCACCTTCACCCATGCAAAGTAGTGGGAAGGGGAGCAAGTAGCACTGAACCCAGTATGGGAGAAGTTGCACATTTGGATAAGAATTGGACAGTTGAATAATAAATGTTCGGTCAGGATACAACTGTGTTATTCAATTAAATGTCCTCGGGTGTCCAGACTATGTTATTCTCTCCCATCGCCACAAGCAATGTTTCTGCAAGACATCAACCCACCATTTGGGTTCTATAATGACACAACCAATATAGAATAACAATGCCCCCCCCCCCCCCCCTCCCCCATTACCAGAAGCCAAGATGGCAGGTCATCATCTCCTAGCCTTAGAAAGAACCACTAATATTCAATACCTCCAAATGAATCGTCTAGGACTAAACCAGCAAATCCCATGGTGCATCACCCTGGAGTGTCAATATATACACCTGCAAATTGAAAACATACCTGCACAAACAGAAAGTAAACATCCAATTAAACCAAGATTTCTCCTCAGGAAGCCATCTTGGAGTTTAATCCAATAGGAAAGAAAAGCAAAAATGATTTTAACTGTAGTGTTGGTGTGTTTACAATTTAGCAAAACAATGTCAAGGTTTGGTAAGAGGTACGCACTTACTTTGAGCCACATAATTTCGCAATTTAATTTTCCTATAGCTAGTCCTCAAATGCTATATTTAGTGCAAGAAGACTGCCAATTGTTGGCAAATTTCATTTTCTCCAGGTAGTCCGAATCTTTTTAAATCGTCCCATTATGCTAATTTAACACTCTCCATATAAATGTCAACTATTTGACATTATCCTAAAGGACAGTTAAACAAACCACAGTCATAACCTCAAACACGGCCGGGGGAAAGCTCTTTTGGCAAGATGTCACTTACCGGATTCTTTCGCTGACGGTGCCTGAGGTTTGGAGGTTATTTGCGCCTCTTGGATTTTATCATCTTCCTGCAACCCATTGTGAGGTACTGGAATATTATCAAAGTAGGAACACTTCAGAAGTTTGCTTATTGTCTCCTTCAAATGTTTATCTAGAAAACAAAACACACATGCTTTCACCAAGGTGGGCCAAAATTCAAACAATTAGAAGTGTTCAAGAGCTTTTTGCAAAATCAAAATAAATCCTAGATTTAGATCTCAAAATCTATTAAAGTCATCCAAATTTATTTTTGTGGCCATCAACTTACAGGTACTTCCAACCACTATCTTGTCCATTCCTTCCAATAGGTCCCACATCTGATTCGACACCAATTCCACTTGATCTTCAACACTAAAGAGAGACAAAGAACACCAGGTCTATGTGTATTGGTAGATATTTATCGGCCCATTGGCAGTTGGGAAACTTGTACTGGACAAGGTAGACTAGAATTATCATGCATTCAGGCAAAAGTAGTGCACATTCAGTGATGGTCAAAACCAAACCAATTTACATTAATCACTCCATTTAGAAGCCTTTAGAAATTTTCTCAGGAAGCAATGGAGGAATACAAAAGGTGCAACCAAGGACTGACAGCGGATTCCCAATTTTAATACAAGGTTGCTTGGAGAAGAAGTTATGCATCGTTGGCCTGTGGTCCCAAAGTCCTGACTGCAACAAAATAAACATTATCTCCGAAAAGAGTGGTATTTAACCCCAACTCCACACAAGCAAAAGGATGCAGATTTGATGAAAAGATATGTAGATTCCACAATCCTTCTCCTGTTTCTCCCCCCCACCACCACTTGGAGTGGCACAGTGCTGCCTTACCATGCCAGAGTCCCAGATTCAAACCTAACTATGGGTGTTGACTGCATGGAGTTTGTACATTCTCCCAGTAACTGCGTGGGTTTTTTTCCCACATCCCAAAGACGTGCAAGTTTGTAGACTAATTGGTTTCTGCAAATTATCTCAAGTGCATAGGTTAGAACAAGTGTACAGGTGATCGCTGCATTAACTCAGTTCGCAAATCACCTCTAATTATTTCAGAATGAATAATTGGTTGCAATCACCTGGATTTAATCCCCAAAGTACCACTTTGCGTGTATGCTGCCACACCAAAGTTACTCAATGTTTTAAGCCTAAAACTGTCCACAATTGGGATTTTATACAACCATGGTATTCTGCCCAACCCCGGTAATTTATAATTTAAATGCAAGTAGAATTTTATTGATTTTCACTACTTAGCAATGTCAATTGGTAAATGGGATTCCCCACCTTGTCAGTGCTCAGGTGACCTTCAACATTAGAAGGCAGCCTCTAGTCAAAATTTAAGATCACCCAGAAACTGTGTTCAAATATACACCACTACCTCAAAACTGAATACAGATGAAGGAACTCACTACTACCATTAGATCATTAAAGGTGAAACTATAGAATGTTTTACTTAAGAGCATTCCTGAAGAACTCAAGGACTACAGTGGTTCAAGGGGAAGCACCTGTTTTTTTGTGCAAAAACCAGGCTACTAGTTATTTTAATGAAGAACAAATCAAATCACAAAAAATTGAAACTGAATACTACCACTTACCATGCATTATTATTCTTTTCAAGGCAGATAAGTTTACAGAAATCCTTCAGGTACCCAAATTCCTTTCGAGAAATAATAAATGCACCATTAAGGCCTTCTCTGAAGTCATTTTGAACATGTTCCTGGTTGAAGTTGTCCAGTACATATTTAATATGCAATGCAGTACACAGATGCCTCTTCTCCATTTCAATCCTCAGAATTTGTTCACGTCGCAGAGTTTTCCGTTGTGCTTTTAGCAGCTGTTTCAAAAGATAAAGACTATAAATGGCAGGTCGAGAGTTCAAGATTAGCCAAAGCCTGGTAGTGCTCACCTTTAGGTGGAGAGTCCAGGACCCGAGGCCATAGCCTCAGAATTAATGGAAGGAGACAAGGATGAATTTCTTCAGTCAGAGGGCGGTGAATGGGATTCATTACCACAGAAGGCTGTGGAGGTCATGTCGATGGATATTTACCACCGGGGCACTGGCTGCCCTGCCGGCAGTCTGTTTTTTCATTCTTTTTGTTATTTTTTTTAGTGTGTTAAAAGTTTGTTTTAATGTTCTTCAGTTTGTTTTATGTGGGGGAAAGGATCGGGGAAAACATTTTTTCAAGTTCTTACCTTGCCGGAGATGTGATTAATTTTGCGGCCTTCCATCGATGGAGGTGGAAGCCTCCTCGGACTAACTACTAGCCCTACCGCGGGGCGCAGACTTAACATCAGAGCTGATCCCTTGCCTGGGATGGCTCCCACCATGACCTTACCATCAACCTCACAGTTGGGAGAGGCTAATCGGGAAGCTCCAACGTCGCGGAAGGTTTGACCAGCTGCTACGCGAGGTTCGATCACTGGGGAGCTGACATTCCCCCCCCCCCCAATGTGGGGGCCGAATGCCTCAACCGGAAGGGCCCAAACGCCACCAGCTACAGGAGTCAAGACAGTCCCATCAATGGGGGCTCGAGGCCCACAACCGAGGAAGAACTAAGGGAAGGGACTTCCATCACAGGTAGGAATATGTAGGAGTCACTGGGGTGGATGTTTATGTTAAAACTTGTTTGAGTGATCTGTTGCTTTTAATTGTATTACTGACCTGGCCAGTGAAATTCCTCATATGTTGCAAAACATACTTGGTGAATAAAGTGTGATTTTGATCCTGATTTAAGGCGGAGATTGACAGATTCTTGATTAGTAAGGGTGTCAGGGGTTATGGGGAGAAAGCAGGAGAATGGGAGTTGAGGGCATGATAGATCAGCCATGATTGAATGGCAAAGTAGATTTGATGGGCCAAATGGCCCAATTCTGTTTCTAGAGCATACGACATTCAGGCCTGTCACAAATGGAAATTTACAGCAGGGCCAAATATATCCAACCCCATTCAATCCCAAATTAAATTAGAGCAAGTGTAATTTTACTGAGGCAAATCGAGCGATCGATTGAAGAAAGGAAAAGTACATAAAGTAACCAAAATAGAATTTTTGTATTTATTGGACACACAGAGAACAGGACCCAATTTGATATCCCAGAATTGAACAGGATGGCCAACAGCTTTCAATCAAAAGCAAGTGCTGGCTGGGCAAAACAATGCAAGTGACAGCTACTTGGGACCATGAGGAACCTTCAATACTTGGGGGAAAAAAGTAATGAAAATTTAGATTTTTAAATGCACGTGGAGGAAAGATTGTGAATTGTTTTAAACTAAATGCATACAAATGCTGGTACTAAAACTGCACTGCCAGCATTCGGACAGCACAATTGTCCAAGTCATGGCTGCATTTGTATTTAAAATGAAAGGTTGCACAATAGTCCAGACTGCCAGATAATTTATTGTCATCAAAACCAATGAGGATTTGACTAGACCACCATACTCAAGGAATTAGTAGCAATACTAGTTCAGCAAAATAATGTTTAATCTGCTTCTCACAAATGCCAAAATTTAAGTTTCCAATAGCAAGGAGCCACTTCAAGAGGCAGATTTCAACCCAACATTTAATTAACTTTTTGCTATAATCAATTGAAGTATAATCAAACCAGGAGATCTTACCTCTTGGTTGAGTGCAGAAAATGTTTTTTGTAGCTCCTTGGCAAATTCTAGGTTGTGTATTACTTCCTCATATTTCTCTACAGCTTCCTACAAAACACAACATTTGTGTATCATTGTCTTGGTATCAAGATATTTAAATCCAAGGCTGCCTTTCTTAATATTGATTGCAGAATTTTTCTTCTCCCCCGTCAAATGCACTCAATAGTCAGATTATTGACCAGGTGGTTATTAAAAACCATTCAAATTTACAATCACAATTCTAATCCTTAAAATAACATGTACTGGCCGAATAAAAAATGCCATATTAATGATGCCAGTGATCACATGGAAATAAATTCTTTAGTTTCTCCAGAACCCTCAACTTTGTTTTGCAGTAATAATGCTTATAAAATTCTCAGAAACAAACTAGGAACTGTAACTAAACAAGACTGAGAAAGCATCAAGCACCACGTGTATGATGCAATACCAAGGAACTGCAGATGCTGGAGTAACTCAGCAGGTCAGACAGCAACTCTGACAAAAGAGTACGTGACATTTTGGGTCGGAGGAGGTTCCTGACCCAAAACATCAACTATCCACTTTCTCCAGAGATGCTGCCTGACCCGCTGAGTTACTCCAGCATTGTGTTTATTAAAAGTGTAGAAATTTGATGTGCAAAAGTCAGTATACCCTTCCTTTTATTCACACAATTTTGTTATTACCTTTAGCCCATTCCAGAAGACACACCAAATATTAAAGTGTAGCACCACATCATTAGTGCAATGCAATTCATCTGCTGGGTTCTCCGCCTACATTCCCATTTATCACCCCCTCCTCCATCATACAATGCAAGGGGAAAAACATGGAAGATTGGACATTCACAACATCCATTAAGTATTTTAAGTCTGAAGAAGAGTCCCGACTTGAAACGTCACCCATCCTTTTATATCTTTGGTATAAACCAGCATCTGCAGTTCTTTTCTACACTAGTATTTTTGGTCACTGATTATAGAGTTCAGTGCAACCAGATGGTTTGAGATGAGCAGAATGCACAAGATTAGGGTTAGTTTTAAAAAGCAACAATTCCATAGACAGCATACCATTTGACTCTAGCATTAAAGAACCATTTATATGGTGCAAGAAAACACCCTTTGACAAATCATGCATTCAGATTGGCATGCCAACATGTGAAGGTCATTGATCAGTTTTATTTTACATAGCTGCTGCTCGAAAGAGCAAACAACTGGACCACATAAAAGGGCTGCTACAAGAACAAAGAATAAATGTTTCTGTTTGTTTCTTTAATGAAATGCCAATGATTTGATACCAAAACACTGCGAAGGCACCCAAACAAGCATGTTTAGCACAGCAAAAGAAAATCCTCAAGCCCTCTACAAATGTTATAAAAAGCAAATGCAGAATCATGCAAGATAGCTAAAATGCAGTCTGTAGACAAAAGTGCAGGAGAAACTCAGCGGGTGCGGCAGCATCTATGGAGCGGTGGAAATAGGCAACGTTTCGGGCAGAAACCCTTCTTCAGACTAAAATGTGGTCTAATTGGTAGGCCAAGGCTCCCATTTAAAAAGGGAAAGATGAAAGATTAAAGTTACAGAGAGGAAGTCTAACATGGTCACTGTGTGCAAAGGATAGAAACGTTTCAACAAATAGAAGAGCAATGTGTTCACTGGACTCCTTTACCTCCAGTCTCACATCTCTCTGCAATAACCAATCTACTCTCCCATTGCAGCACTGTCTGGAAACGTAGGCTCCGCACTTGTGCTCATGACAACTAGCTTGCAGCTCATCTCATATCCAGGTGTTCAATGATAATGTATTGCCCCCATATTAACAAGCTATCAGGAGGTTTCCACATAACACTCCCTAACCATTTATTTCCTTCAGCCTGGAGACCAAATCAGATTGTTAACAATCTTGAAGCCTGTTTTAAAAGCTTCCAACATATACATTTATCCCACTACCTACTTGCATCACAGAAACATCACCACCTTCTTCAGCTATGCATCCATTATAAGGGTTTTTACCAATTCTAGTTTCTGTTTTCCAACACTTATTCAGTAGGTTACTCAAAGTTCAGTGTTTCATATCCCAATGCCCCCCTTGTTAGAGTCATAGAGTGACACATGGTGGAAAAAGGCCCTTTGGCCCAACTTGCCCTCACCAGCCAACATGTCCCAGCTACAAATGTAGCATTTGGCCCATATCCCTCCACACCTGTCCTATCCATGTACCAGTCTAACCATTTTTTTTAAAATGTACATTACAACAGCATGCCAACTTGAATTCTTATTTTGTGGGTTTAAAAATGCTTTTATATTCATCTCCTGCAGCCACTGATCCAGTGTGTGGTTTAGCATCAAATGTTTGATTAAGCTTTGAATAAAATTCCTTGGGACTTCACTATATATTTATCAAAAAGCTAATTAATTAGTTAGAATGGGAAACCGAATCTTCAATAGGTTTCTGGCAGGTGGAAAGGAGAAATCCACACAGTCAAGAGGCAATAGAATAATTGTTGACACTTGACTTATTTTACATGTGGGTCTAAGACATCCTGCACCATTTCACAGCAAATTCATAGCCAGTGATAGCACTCAGTTTGCATTTAAGTGATCAAAACAGGAATTATTATTATCATCAATTCATTATTACAGTGCCCTCTCTAATGTTTGGGACAAACATCAATCATTTGTTTATTTGCCTCTGTACTCCACAATTTGAGATTCGTAATGGACAGAAAAAAATGAAAAAAATCGCATGTGGTTAAAGTTCATATTGTCAGATTTTATTAAAGGCCAATTTTATATATTTTGGTTTCACCATGTAGAAATTACAAGAGTGTTCATAAATAGTCCCCCCCATTTCAGGGCACCATAATATTTGGGACACAGCAATGTCTTCTCTGGTGATACTCTGACAGGACTGTATTGCAACCACCTTCAGCTTATCCTTTTTGGGGCTAGTCCCCTTCAGTTTTCTCTTCAGCATACAAAGGGCACGCTCAATTGGGTTCAGATCAGGTGAATGACTTGGCCACTCAAGAATTGAGCATGTTTTAGCTTTGAAAAATTCCTTTGTTGCTTCAGCAGTACGTTTAGGATCATTATCTTGCTGCAGAATGAACCAGCAGCCAATGAGTATTCAGGCATGTTTGAACTTGAGCAGATAAGATGTGTCGATACACTTCAGAATTCATTATGCTACTACCATCAGCAGTTGTATCATCAATGAAGATAAGGGACCAAGTACCCTCAGCAGCCATACATGCCCAGGCCATAACACCCCCACCACCGTGTTTCACAGATGAGGTGGTTTGCTATGGATCTTGGGCATTTCCTTCTCTCCTCTATACTTTGCTCTTGCCATCATTCTGATACAATTTAATCTTAGTCTCATCTGTCCATAAGACCTTTTACCAGAACTAGTGTTGCTCTTTTAAGTACTTTTTGGTAAACTGTAACCTGGCCATCCAATTTTTGCAGCTAACCAGTGGTTTGCATCTTGCAGTGTAGCCTCTGTATTTCTGTTTATGAAGTCTTCTGCGGACATTGGTGTTTGCCAAATCCACACCGACTCCAGAAGAGTGTTTCTGATCTGTCAGACAGGTGTTCGGGGATTTTTGTTTTATTATAGAGAGAATTCTTCTGTCATCAGCTGTGGAGGTCTTCCTTGGCCTGCCAGTCCCTTTACGATTAATAAGCTTACCAGTGCTCTCTTCCTTCTTGTTCCAAACAGTTGATGTTGGTAAGCCTAAGGTTTGCTGATTTCTCTAACAGTTGTATTCTTGTTTCTCAGTCTCAGAATGGCTTCTTTGACACAACTTTGATTCTCATGTTGATAAACAGCAATATAAGTTTTCAAAGGTGATGGAAAGACTAGGTGCTGTAAGCTCCCAGGTAAAGTGCATTAAGGAGGCATTTAAACACACCCGAGCAATTAGAAACACCTGTGAAGCCATGCGTCACAAACATTATGGTGCCCTGAAATGGGGGGCACAGATGGAACTTCTAAATGGTGAAACCAAAATGTATCCCCTTGTGGCTAAGGGGATCAGAGGGTATGGAGAGAAGGCAGGTACGGGATACTGAGTCGGATGATCAGCCATGATCATATTGAATGGTGGTGCAGGCTCGAAGGGCCGAATGGCCTACTCCTGCACCTAATTTCTACGTTTCTATAAAAATACCCTTTAATAAAATCTGACAATGTGCACTTTAACCATATGTGATTTTATCTATTACAAATCTCAAATTGTGGAATACAGAGGCAAATAAATAAATGATGGGCCTTAGCCCCAAACATTATGGAGGGCACTGTAATTCAGGACTTTGCGAATGAGCAGGGAGAGAGAGGTAGCAGGATGGCAACTCTACCACCTCAGTGGGCCGTAACAGCTGGCATTGTTACAACACAGAAACAGTGTTATCAAGCGACCTTCAAGTGCTTATTTCACGTTAATGGCTCAGGCTGACGAAACATCCAAAGTAAGCCTGAAGAAAAATAAAATCTAAGTACATGGACTAGACTAGAAAAAGTTGAGAGAATTAGTATCAGATTGGCCTCATACAATTAGAAAACATTATGGAAACTACACAGCACAAATCACAAAGAATTAAGCAATGCCAAAATACTCACCAACTGGTCTTGATTAAGTTCTCCCCGTTTTAAGCGTTCTTTATAGTCATCCAGTTTTGCCTTAAAAATAAGACCCAGTCATCCAGTCAGACATTCAAGAGCATTTATTCATAACATTGCCATGCCCTTCTACTTTAATATTTCCATGGATGCATTGGTTAAAACAGCACAAGTTTTGCTTTAACTTTGTGTGGGATTTACTTTAAAGTGTATCTTCAACAGGAAAGATAAATTTCCATGTGACATGTAACAGGACAGAGGCCTAGTCACAAGCATCGTTTACAATATTAATCAGCTTAGAGCAATACATGTCATACTGTGATAGTTAAAAATTGACAACTCCCCACTCCCCAGAATTATGTCTGGTTAATTCCTGCCAACCCCACCCTACACCTAAATACTGTCGCGTTTTACATATTTTAAACAATTCGGCAGTACGAGGATGACAAGGCATGGGGGCGGAGAGTAGAAAGAAATCAAATTTCAGAGATAAAATCAAAACCACTCAATTGCAATTGTTGATGTTCTCTCCACAAAACCAAAATTAAATGTTCACCTAGATAACTTGGGTAACGAGTAGAAATAATTATGCGTTTGTCCACGTTTTAAAGTCTTGGACCAGCGTACCATTCGGCTTGTCACTATCTTCAACCTTCAGGCATTGCACGTTTATTGATGGGAAGGGGATAACGGAGAGTAAACGAATGCGCAATTTGGGCTTTGCCCAGTTGGACAGCGGATACATTGAAGGCAAAACAGACATTTAAACCTGGCTACAAATATAGGTTTCAAACTTAGGTTATCGCTGCACAGAATTTATAGTGGGATTTCTGCAAAGCCAATAATACAGGTGGAGGGGGGGGAGATACATTTACAAAATGTACAAGTTCAGAAGTTTAATCTTTGCACTGATGGTGCCCTATGTAAATGAACGCGTTGCAGCTGGAATGCAGAACCTGACACTGCAGAAACAGGCAGATGGCATCAGATACAGAGCAACATACAAAGGGACGCATGGCTACTGGACATTACCTTCCTCTTCTCTATGTTTCTGATTTTATGCTTGAGGCAGATCATGCCATTTTCCAAGTACGTCTCGTAAGCCTGATATTGGCTACTCGCCGCCGCCAAAGCTTGAATAAACGGAGCCGGACCTTGGGACCCGCTGGCAGTGCCTCCTCCTACTCCTCCTCCTCCGACGCTGCTGCTGCTGGAAGGGGACCTCTTCTCGGCCTTCATCTTCATCGCTGCTGCTCGTTGCACCGGGGGAAATGCGCACAAAATAGCTGCACACACACAAGGGGAAGAAAAAAAAACGAAGCGGAGACAGCGCCGTAGACGGAGGGCGTGTTGTTGTTGCAAGCAGCTGCCCCAGCACCGCTGGTTACTGCTACCGTCCCAGGCACTGCGGCGCCCCCTCCGCTCGCCGCCGCTTTTATGTCACCGAATACCATCAATTTCGCCGACACCACGTTCCACTGCGTGCCCCGGCGTCCCAATCAAACCAATATGACCACGCACACTCACTCCCATCCTTTCTTTCTCCCCGTTCGCGCAAAATACCCAATACTAGTTTTTTTTGTGTGTGCAAATAACGTTAATCTTTATACATTATAATTACAATGTACATACAAGTAACTTCCTAGTGCAATTGCAATGACTAACACACGTATTTTCTTGCCGAGAGATAAAGTAATCTAAATGCCTATAGTAATATATTTCAGTGTAGTATTAACTTACAGACTAAATATTTCCAATGCAATTAATATTCATAAAGAAAATGCAATCACGGTGTGGTTTCTAAATGCATATTTCAATGTGATTTCTATCTGCATATTAATTTAGTTGCAAAAATTACAAAAGGAATTTTAATTAAATTGTAAATATTCATTTTCTGTGCATTAATTACATTTCAGAACATTACTACGCATATATGTATATGGCAAATATATTTAATAAAGAACAGCAGATGTTGGATAAATCGAAGGTAGACTAAAATGCTGGAGAAACTCAGCGAGTGAGGCAGCATCTGTGGAGCGAAGGAATAGGTGGTCGAGACCCGAAACGTCACCAATTCTTTGCTCCATAGATGCTGCTTCACCCGCTGTGTTTCTCCAGCATTTTTGTCTACCTTGGAAAATACATTTACAAATTTATAGTTCTATATGTATGTTAATTATGTTACACAAATTTCTAAAGGCATTTCAATTACATAACAAAAAATAATTATATGCATATTACTTTTCTTACCAAATATTCCTCTGGCAATTCTGATAAGCATTGTAGTTATATTGCTAATATGTAATAGAAATTTGAATATCATTTTAAATATATTTGTGAGTATGCTATAAATATCTACAATGTTATTTATTATTCCAATTATTATTAGCAATGTGACCATTATGCATATAAAAGTATAATAATTTAAATGTCATTCATAATGTATATTTGCTAAATAATATACCTGCAAAAATTAGTATTCGCAAACTAATTGAAATGGCTAAAGCAATATAAATTTACAATAAAGAAGGGTCTCAACCCAAAACGTCACCCATTCTTCCTCTCCAGAGATGCTGCCTGTCCCGCTGAGTTACTCCAGCTTTTTGTGTCTATCTTAAATTTACAATGTAATTGATATGTATATATAAATGTATTTACAATGCCATTGAACTGGCGACAATATATATTTACAATATATTTAATATGCATATTAAATCAGTCATAGAATCCTACAGCACATAAACAGACTCTCAGCCCATCAAGCACCCACTTATTCTCCCACATTCCGATCATCTCGCCCCAGATTCTATCACTCTTACACACTAAGGACAACTTACAGTGGCCAATTAACCTACCATCCTATACATCACTGTGGGAGGAAACAAACGCATCTGGAGGAGACCCATTAGGACACATGGAAAAAGTGCAAACTCCACACAGACAGCACCAGAGGTCAGGATCCAACAAGAGCTGTAAGTGATCCAGTGATCGCATTTTATTCCCCCTACATTCCCATCGACCTCCCCTCAGATCAATGGTCTGAAGGAGGGTCTCGACCTGAAACGTCACCCATTTCTTCTCACCAGTGGAAGGAAAATGATACATGATTTTCAATTTTTTTTACAAATAAAAAACTGTAAAGTGTGGCGTGCAAAAGTATTCAGCCCCCTTTACTCTGATACCCCTAAATAAAATCCAGTGCAACCAATTGCCTTCAGAAGTCACCTAATTAGTAAATAGAGTCCACTTGTGTGTAATCTAATCTCAGTATAAATACCGCTGTTCTGTGAAGGCCTCAGAGGTTTGTTAGAGAACATTAGTGAACAAACAGCATCATGAAGCCCAAGGAACACACCAGACAGGTCAGGGATAAAGTTGTGGAGAAGTTTAAAGCAGGGTTAGGTTATTAAAAAATATCCCAAGCTTTGAACATCTCACGGAGCACTGTTCAATCCACAATCCGAAAATGGAAAGAGTATGGCACAACTGCAAACCTACCAAGACATGGCCGTCCACCTAAACTGACAAGCCGGGCAAGGAGAGCATTGATCAGAGAAGCAGCCAAGAGGCCCATGGTAACGCTGGAGGAGCTGCAGAGATCCACAGCTCAGATGGGAGAATCTGTCCACAGGACAACTATTCTGTTATAGTTGTCACTTATTGCACTCCACAAATCGGGCTTTTATGGAAGAGTGGCAAGAAGAAAGCCATTGTTGAAACAAAACCATAAGAAGTCCCGTTTGCAGTTTGCCACAAGCCATGTGGGGGACACAGCAAACATGTGGAGGAAGGTGCTCTGGTCTGATGAGACCAAAATTGAAGTTTTTGGCCTAAATGCAAAACGCTATGTGTGGCGGCAAACTAACACTGCACATCACCCTGAACACACCATCCCCACTGTGAAACATGGTGGTGGCTGCATCATGCTGTGGGGATGCTTTTCTTCAGCAGGGACAGGGAAGCTGGTGAGAGTTGATGGGAAGATGGATGGAGCCAAATACAGGGCAATCTTGGAAGAAAACCTGTTAGAGTCTGCAAAAGACTTGAGACTGGGGCAGAGGTTCACCTGCCAGCAGGACAATGACCCTAAACATACAGCCAGAGCTACAATGGAATGGTTTAAATCAAAGCATATTCATGTGTTAGAATGGCCCAGTCAAAGTCCAGACCTAAATCCAATTGGGAGACTCTGGCAAGACTTGAAAATTGCTGTTCACAGATGCTCTCCATCCAATCTGACTGAGCTTGAGCTATTTTACAAAGAAGAATGGGCAAAAAATTCAGTCTCCAGATGTGCAAAGCTGGTAGAGACATACCCCAAAAGACTTGCAGCTGAAATTGCAGCGAAAGGTGGTTCTACAAAGCATTGACTCAGGGAGGCAGGGTACTTTTGCACGCCACACTTTTCAGTTTTTTATTTGTAATAAAATTTGGAAACCATGTATCATTTTCCTTCCACTTCACAATTTATGCACCAGTTTGCGTTGGTCTATCACATAAAATCCCAATAAAATACATTTACGTTTGTGGTTGTAACATGACAAAATGTGGAAAAGTTCAAGGGGTTTGAAAACTTTTGCAAGCCACTGTATGTGGTTGGAGCCAGGATCCAGAAGGTGGGCTGGGTCTGCAATCCTTTTATAAAGTTGTTATATTCATGGAGGATTCAGTTTCTAATTATCAATGGGAATCCATCCTCCTACCCCGTGAAGATATCGAGGATTTAGTGAACAAAGCAGGAGGGAGTACCATTGGAAGAGCACAATAAGGAAAATTGCTCAGCTGTATCCTGACTGCAATAAAGTTGGATAAATCCAATTGAGCTAATTACCAACAATCTACTTATTCTCTATCACGGTAAAAGGATAGAAGGTCTTGTCAACATCGTTATGAAGCAACACTCATTCACAATAACCTGCCCATTGGTGCTGTTTGGGTTTCAGCACGACCGTTTGAAACTCAATGACACAACTTCGATCCAAACAAGGAGCCAAGAGGTGACATCCAGTGACTCCCCTTTATATCGAGTGTAAAAAGGAACTGCAGATGCTGGTTTACACCGAAGATAGACACAAAATACTGGAGTAACTCAGCGGGTCCGGCAGCATCTCTGGAGAAAAGAATTGGGTGACGTTACTCCTGCACTTTGTGTCTATTCCCTTGATATCTAGATGCTTCACATTTCTAACTACTCTGGTTCTTCAACCGACTCTAGCCTCTTATTATTGGTACAACTTGTCACATCAGAAGATTCTAATGTCCTTTGCAGAAGCTGTGTCCTCATTTTTTCATTCACTCACAGGATATGAATGTCACTGCAAGGCTAAACACAGGACCTGTTCTAGGACTCCTCCTAAATCAAAATGACAGGCTGAGGCATTCATTTTTAAAGGGATTTGGAGTGAAAGTTTATCAATCATCATATCTACAATGAGATGTCCTTCACTTCTGTATACATCTACAGCCCGAGGACATCACTGGTAAACCCTTCAGTTATGGCCAATCCTTAATGAGTTATGTCCTTAAGGAGGTTGTGAGGACCTACCCTCTCAAACCTCTTTAGTGAAGGTGAGGGCATTGTTGGATAGATATAGAGGTCCAGGATTTTGGTGGGCTGACTCTACTAAAAGAGTTACCGGTATATATATTGTCCTCGTATCTCCTCCCTCAACTTCATCCAGTGACTCCGATTGTACTTTCAGTGAGGCAGGTGTTCACTTGCACCTCCTCTAACCTCATCTACTGTGTCCATTGCTCCCGGTGTGGGCCCCTATATATCAAGCAGCGAGACCAAGTGTAGATTTTGTGACCATTTCGCTGAACACTTACACTCAGTCCGCCTTGGCCGACACGATCTCCTGGCCGACAAACATTTTAACTTCCCATTCCCATTCCCATTCCCACACTGACTTTTCTGTCATGGGCCTTCCCAAGTGGAGTGCATCCGAAGTGCAGCCACACACAAATTGGAGGAGCAGCACTCGGGCAGTTTACAACCAAGCGGAATCAACGTTGATTTCAAGTAACTACGGCTTTCCCTCCCTCCTCCCCCCCCCCCCACCCCCACTTCTCCCCCACCCTAGTCATCCTACAAGTTCCACTGTTCACATCCTTGTGTCCCTCTCATCAGCATACCTTTCCCAGCCAACAATGGGCCACTATGGACTGCACCCTTCCTGAGGTCATCTGTTGTCGGCCCTGATTTGTTCGCACCTTTTCTCGCCTCCAGTTCCCCCCGCCCCCCTTCCCCCCCACACAACCTCTAACTCTCAGTCTAAAGAAGGGTTCCGACCCGAAACATCACCTATTCCTTTTCTGTGGAGATGCTGCCTGACCTGCCGAGTTACTCCAGCATTTTGTGTCTCTCTTTGATGCCAGAACGGTGTGTAACACGGGCATTCTCATGCTCCTGTTGCCCTTTACCCATGAAATGCTAATGATAGAGTGAGGGAATGCTTAAGATGGTGAGTGTGGTGCAGATTGAGCAGGCTATATTGTCCTGAGTACAGTCAATTTGCTTAATTGTTGTCACAGCTGCACTGATTCATAGGGCGGTGTGGAGGAGCAGCGGTATCGCTGCTGCCTCTCAGCGCCAGAGACCCGGGTTCGATCCTGATCACGGGTGCTGTCCGCACGGAGTTTAAAAGTTCTCCCCATGACCTGCGTGGGTTTTCTCAGAGATCCTTGGTTCCTCCCACAAGAGAGGAAGGTGGGATATGGGGATAAAGCCGGTATGGGGTACTGATTTTGGATGTTCAGCCATGATCATATTGATTGGCGTTGGTGGTTTCAAGGGCTGAATGGCCTACTCCAGTACCTATATTCTGTTTCCAAAGGCATTAATTGGCTTGGTATGAATGTAAAACTGTCCCTAGTATGTGTAGGGTAGTGTTAATGTGCAGGGATCGCTGGTCGGCGCGGACTTGGTGGCCCAAAGGGCTTGTTTCCGCGCTGTATCTTTGGAGAGTATTCCATCTCATTCCTGACATAACTATTTGATGGTAAAAAGGCTTTATCATATTCAAAGGCCAGTCACACACTGCAGATTATGCAGTACCTGACCCTGTTTTTATACCCACAATATTTATCTCCCAGGCATTTTATGCTTCTGATCAATGATAACTTCCTGGTGTAATGATGGCAGGGCATTTAAAAGAAGGTCATGTAATTGTACATCACGGAGATTCGAGGACTCTGCTCTGTTCGATACAGTCATTGCCTGACATATGTGTCCACCATTAACCGGTCCAAACCTAAATATTATATAGGACTTGCTGGCAGTTGCTGGCAGCAAGTCCTAAACTTGCTGGCAGTGTGGCTAGTTCTGAAATAATGTTTTCATTACCACAGGGGGGAAGCTATCTGCTCCCATATTCTCTGCTGTATTCTACACAACACCAGCCGGCCCATGATATCTTGTGGAATTAGCGGAATTGGCTAAAGACCAACTGCCGTAATGTTGGGGATCTCAAGAAGATGACCAACGGGATTATCAACTCCATGTAGTCTCCTTTTCCTATAAACTGTTGAAAAGTTCATCAGCAATCACGACCAGATGTGACCAAGTCTGTAGAGCTTCGATTTAATTACTTGGCTGACAGATTAATTAGCTTTTGTCTTTTGCATGCTGCATAGCACACATGTAGTAAGTAGGTCTCTAATTTTTATATATACCTGGTGCTGCTCCTAGTATGTCTTTCAGCACTGCCCATGGTACGTCTGTAGATCCTCTAGTTTGATAGTGATAGAGTGGCTTAAATGCTAGTCATAACATTACAGATTGTCATGGTAAGCATTTCTGCTCCTCCCACAGATGGTCCCGAGCACCCTGTGGACACCCAGTTTTGAGCACTCAGATATGTTTAGTTTAGTTTTAGTTTAGAGATACAGTGCGGCCCACCTAGTCCATGCCAATCAGTGATCCCCCCACACTAACGCTATCCGACACACACTAGGGACAATTTACAATTACTCCAAGCCAAATAACCTACAAATCTGCACATCTTTGGAGTGTGGGAGGAGACCAGAGATCCTGGAGAAAACCCATGCAGGTCAGGGGGAGAATGTACAAACTCCGTACAGACAGCACCTGTAGACAGGATCGAACCCGGGTCTTTGGCACTATAAGGAGGCAGTTCTACCACTGCACCACCATGCCGCCCAAAATTCCAGGTCATAACATTCCAGATAGTCACGGTAAGCATTTCTGCTCCTTCTGTAGATGATCCAAAACTCCCCTTGGGCACCCAGATTTGAGAATTCAGATTTGTTCTGAGTCCATCCCATTTTGTACCATTATGTCGCTGCACAACTTGTCAGAGGATGTCCGCAGATGGATAGATCCAAATGCCAACACTTGGTGGACATCAGAGGATATTCCCCGCTTCTCTGAATAATAACTATTCATTACCAATCCCCATTTCCAATTCATTGGCAAACTTCCTCTGAACCTCAAATCTTTTTAATTTTGCTTATATCTGTGTGGTACTTTGTCGAAAAAGCTTTTTGGAAATCCTTGTGCACAAGTCTGTATGTAAACTATCTTGGCATTCTTGCCTTTCAACGTTGCAGGGCATATGTCCAAACTTAATCTCTCGGTTCCAGTCAATGTCATTGACCAATGAAACATTTAATTTAATCCCAGCTTGTTCCTTCTTTATGGGGCTCTCCAATCTATTATTTATATAAGTACCAACGTATTCCTAGCATTCAGTGTGAATGTGTCTCCCAATCTGTTCTTGCAGTTGATCAAAAACATACGCATAGATTATTTTGTCTCGCCCTGTTTCTCCTTAAAGGCTTCACATCAAACTTATATATGTTCAATTGCATTTACAATACATAGATCTAATCTGTCTGCCTCACATTACCCAATTCACTGTAGGCAATGAAAGGAAACAACTTGATTTGAACTTTAAAATAAAACAAATTGCTTCGTCCTCAAGCTTTAAAATGTTTCCTGCATTTTATCAGATCATTTAATTTTAACAAGAAATGCCATGATATTGTTTTCTACATTCTTCTTTCCAGGCAGAAAAACAAATGCTCACCATTCCCACAACCTCAAACCCCACAACCAATTCTACCTCCAAGTAACCACAGCACACTTAAAATAACTTGTTCTTGTATATTAACAAATACTTTTTGGAAGTGTGTGCGTACAACAGATACGGCTTTGCAGAATTATCTATTGCTTTTCAGAATTATCAATCTGTATTATCACCTGTTGCTTTTCAGAATTATCAATCTGTTACTATATAGAAGAATTCACGTTAGTCAAATATAATCTGCCTTCTTAATCCTCCAAGTGAAATTAGCTTTTGCCTTGATTGCTTATTGTTTTCCACAATTGTGCTCGATTGTCTGGCCCTTACCTACAATGTTTATCCTTGTTTCCTTTTTCTGCACAGGGGTATGACATTTGTAGTCTTCCAGCTCTCTGACACCAGTCTTGGATAAGGATAAGTGAATGATTACAGTCAGAGTTTCTCCCTCTCCATTCTATTCTTATAAAACCTTGTTATAGGCTTACACCTTTAAAGTTAATTATCACCTACTAGATGTTGTTCAATAGATATTGTACTCCACAGATTCTTGTATTTGTAAAATACAGTACTGTGGGTTAGTTTTGTTCAGAGATACAGAACAGAAACGGGCCCTTTGCCCCACCAAGTCCGCGCTGACCGGCGATCCCACATGTTAGCACAATTCTACACACACTCGGGAAAATTTATAATTTTACCACGCCAATTAACCTACAAACCTGTACGTCTTTGGAGTGTGGGAGGAAACCGGACCACCAGAAGAAAACCCACGCAGGTCACAGGAAGAACGTACAAACTCCGTACAGACAAGCTCCCGTAGTCAGGATCAAACCTGGGTCTCTGGCACTGTGAGGTAGCAACTCTACCGCTGCACCACCATGCCATCCAAGACCTGGCCCAGGTTTTAAAGAAAGGGTTGAGCACAAAGGTTGATGGTTTGTTTAGATTAGTTTATTGTCATTTACACCACGATGCATTGAAATTCCTGTTTCACATGAAGCTCACAGAGTAAACATTATATATATACAGTAATGATAAATACAACGACGTGCAAAACAGCAGAATGGTGCAAGCTTGTAGTGCAAAAGGATATTAAAATCCAATAGCAGAATAATCAAATGAAGTAGAGTTAAGAGTTAGAGTACAAGTCAGCATCTCCAGGAATGTGGTTTGAAAGAGATACTTTATTCAGGAATAAGATAGCAGTGGAGATGAGGTTGTTCTTATGTCTGTATGTCCGAGCTTTCAAGCACCTGCATCTTCTCTCAGAAGGTCAAGAGAAAAGGGAATGGATAGGTGGCGGGCACCCTTAACAAATACTTCCAGCATTCCCGAGGCAGCACACTGTGAAGATGGACTGGATAGGAGGAAATGATGAGCCTCTGATGGACTGGACTGTTCAATAATCTCTCAAGTTTCAGATGGTCAAGAGCAGAGTAGTTGCTACACAAGGCTGAGATACATCGGGTCATATTACTTTCTAAAGATTATCTGTAGAAATTTGAAATAATCCTCCTGGACATGCCAAATCTTCAGAAGCCGACGAAAGTAAATACACTGATGGGTTTTGTTTTCCCTGTCTTCATGGATTTTTAGTAAGGTATTTGATAAAGTCTCTCAGGGGAGGCTGATCCAGAAGATTAAGATGCATGGAATCCATGGAGGCTTGATCATTTGGATTCAGAACTAGCTAACTCAAAGAAGACAGAGGGTTGTGATGGAGGGGTTATTCAGTTTGTGACCTCTGTTGTGTAATACTGCGATCACAGGGAGAACATAGAATCTCCTTACAGACAGCACCGGTAGTCAGGATTGAACCCGGGTCTCTGGCGCCGTAAGGCAGAGACTCTACCATTGCGCCACATTTATCACATCAACATTTAACAAAAGTGCTTGACAAAATAATCTTGAAGTGCTGACCTGGTTCTATTAAGTAACCAGGTGAATCATCCATTCATCTCAGGTAAGCTCCAATACACAGGTGGCTGTGATGGAAGGAAGCCATCCAAGTCAACGTGATACTTATGATATTTTGAAGGCCTTGCCAATTAATTCCATTTCGCTTGATCTTTTCTCAACCTCTGCAGATTTTTTGTTCCCTGTGCATAACTTGTGTTTTGGCAGCCTATAACTCTGGTTAACCAGTTTAATATCCGTTGGCTAAAAGACGGTAAACTGCCTAACAGTTCAAGTGACACACTGTAAATCCAATGTTTAATTTTTCAGTCTAATTCGACCAGTAGTCTCAACATGCTTCAACCATGGCTTAATAATAATAACAAACTTGTCTCTTAATGTAACTACACCCCAAATATAATTGTACGTACTTGAGCCTGCCTGAACTGAATTGCACTGCAGATACCACAGCAAGGAATCTAGGGTGGCATGCCAATGCAGTACGCAAGTGAATATCTCAGAAGTGGTCTTAGATCCAGGTACAGCAGTCCTTGGATGCCAAAAAACAAATCCTTCAGCATTCTGATGAGGAAGAACAGGGGTTCTGGTCGGTGCCCTGGCCAATAATTTTAACTTTAGTTAACATCACCAAAACAAAATATCTGGTTATTATCCCATTCCTCCCCATGACCCTTGACACCCGTACTAATCAACAATCTGTCAATCTCCGCCTTAAAAATATCCATTGACTTGGCCTCCACAGCCTTCTGTGTCAATGAATTCCACAAATTCACCACCCTCTGACTAAATAAATTCCTCCACATCTCTTTTCTAAAGGTACGTCCTTTTATTCTGAGGCTGTGGCCTCTGATCCTAGACTCTCCCACTAGTGGACACATCCTCTTCACATTCACTCTATCCAGGCCTTACATTAATCGGTAAGTTTCAATGAAATTCTCCCGCATCCTTCTAAACTGCAGCGAGTATAGGCACGGTGCCGTCAAACCCTCATCATATGTTGGGACGTGCTCTCCATGTAGTCCTGGTGAATAAATGCAGAGCATTTTGTACATGCTATACACCAAAGGCACTGTGAATTGGTGATGGAGGAATTTAATGGTTGGTGTTGTGAATAGGATGCCAATGCAACAGAATACTTTGCCCTGGATGCTATTCAGCTGTTTGAGTGTTGCTGGAACTGCATTCACCTGGGCTTTGCATTTGATGACAATCACAGGCCAAGCTCCAGGTCATTGCCCATTGTCACTAAAGCATGCGAGTGTCCACAAGATAGAGACTCTCCTTCAACTTGCTACCAAGGAAGAAGAAGGGCCTTGCCTGAAACGTCACCTATTTCTTTTCTCCCGAGATGCTGCCTGACTCACTGAGCTCCTCCAGTCTTTTGTGTCTACCCAAGGCATTAAAGTTTGACAATAAAGTTCATGGTGAAAACCTGAAACATGTACTCCACGTCCCATCTCTCAGAAGCCACTTCTCAGTGTAGGTAGATGTTGATGATAAAATTCATCATGGCCAAAACATGGTCGTGTAGCAGGAGATCAGATAATGCATCAAAGTAGCAATGTTACAAAATTTTGAGATTTAAAAAATCAAGTCTGCAATTTACCCCATCAGATAAAGCATAAAAAGAAGTTTAATTTGACACCTAATTTACTTTCATATCTTCAGTATTAAGAAAGTTATGGCCATTTTCATACTCGGAAATTAGAATCTTGCTCCCCATTGCCTTTCAATTGACTTAACTCAAAAGCTGTGATCTGGAACAGTTAAAAGCCCATAACTTTCTTAAAAATTAAGAGAACTCAATGAAATTTTCAGTTGTTATAGATTGAAGCATTCTGAAACAAATATTAAACAATCTTACTTGGATGACCTGAAATTAAAGCATATAATTAGTTAGTTATCTAATTGTAGCTAATTACAAAATTCAATGAGTAGATCTAAACATCTATCCATTTCTTAAGAAAAGATAAACTTTTTTTAAATTGCCTAAGTGTCCAAATAACATTCACACAATAATCCACAATATAACATAATTTTTAAATCTCATTTTCATGAATTTCTGGGAATTTAGTGTTTGATTCCTGTAAATTAATGGCCATTTAAATCAACTAGCGAGTGGGTTTTAGTGGAATGCGGTGGATTAGAACGTTGCGGTCAGCGGTGAAGTCAGGAGGAAAAATACTGTTTGTTCATACATTTTTTGGGACCCCATTTGGCAACATAAAAATATTATTAAAGCCTCCCGAAAAACCAACTTTTAATATAAAAATAAACTACCTTTTTTTCTCCCCTACGGAAAATCCTTCCGGTTGTCGGCGCTCACGGCTTTTGAAGGTGATTTTTAAATTACCCTAGTTAATAAATAATTTAGAGTAATTTAAAAATACCTTCATTCATGAAATGTTGGAGCGATTTTTCTTCCGCAACGAAATCGCCCGACATTCATCGATTTTCCAGGTCTGTTGAAAAACGGCACTTTAAGCCCGCCCCCCTCTGAAAGGCGCCAAAGTCACGCACACGGGGAGCGGCAGAACTGCAGCGCTGCTCAAGGTAAGTTTTGCAACATACCTAATCAAAGACCTGATATTTGAGACCTTCTTCAGCTTTCATTGTACAGAATGACTCCAGTGTTACACATAACACACATGCGAGAGTATGTTAAGATGCAGCAGGTTTAGGGTCAGAGGGTAGTTCATAGGTTCAATCATAACCTCAGGTGCTGTCTGTTTGAAGTTTACACATCTGCTCGGGTAACTGCATGGGTTTCCTCAGGGTGCATTGGTTGCCTCAGACATCCCAAAGATATGCAGGTTGGTGGGTTAATTGGCCAGTGTAAATGGCCCCAGGTGAGTGACAGAAGCTGGGGAGGGAAGCAGGAGTTGAGGGAAACATTGGAACATTTTACACAAGTCCTAATTTCACCCAACCCTTTGGAGCTGATATCAGGACCAGGCAATGTGTTGGCTGCAGGAGCATGTCAGTTCCTGTATTGCTTTAGCATGCCCATGTTGTGATCTGCAACCAAGATAACGATACAATACGATATGGCAGAACTTTATTTATCCTGGGAGGCAAGCATAAGATACATGAAACATGAAATTAAAGTAACGAGTGGAAAGGATTGGGGATGTGCAAAGGTTCGGGAGGGGGGGGGGGGGGGGGGGGGGAGGATCTCCTATGGCGTTCTGTACTGCATCTTGTTGCTGAAAGTACCCCTCAGGTTGGCCAGTGTGGGGGTGAGCTGCATTGTCTAAGAGGCTTCACAGTTTGAGGAGCATCCTCCCCTCCAAGACCACCTCCCATGAATCCAATTTTAGCACAACATTGCAAAATATTCCTGCATTGAAAAATATCCCTGGCATCAAAATTTGTGAGTACAGCAGATGACAAAAAATAATTGCAGATAATACAAAAATTTGCAGATTATATGAAATTTGGTGATGTGTGAAAAAGGAAGAAGGTTGTTCAAGGCTGAAGCATGATATGGGTCATCTCTAAAGTTGAGCGGAGCAATGATAAACAGAGTTTAATCCTGACAAATAGGCTATATATTTTAAGAAAGCAAACAAATGTAGGAAGATGTGCTCGCTTGTGATGTGATCCCACTTTTCAGTTGTTTCTGCCCAGTCGAAAGCCTTTTGATTTTTTTTTTCTACCTTAGAAATGGAAGCATTTGAGAAAAATAAACAAGAAAGCTCACAGTCATGCAAGGAAACCGAAAAATAGGAACAGGAACAGGCCCTTTGACTGTTCCATAATTCAACACTATCATTGCTGATCCTCTATACTTTGCAAGTAAAACCTCTAAAGGTGTAATTTAAAATTCTTACCGAAGATAGACACAAAATACTGGAGCAACTCGTCTGGTCAGACAGTATTTCTAGAGAAAAAGAATAGGTGACGTTTCGGAGTCTCGACCCGCTGAGTTACTCCAGTATTTTGTGTCTAACTTCGGTTTAAACCTGCAGTTCCTTCCTACACATTACAATTCTTATCTATTTGTCCAAATCCTTTCACGACGTTCTTGTCTCTATTTCGCTAACCTTATTCGGAGCCACAATCCTCTCCTGCCAGCCTTGTCGGACTAAGGTGCTTCTCTGCAAGTTCTTGGGGCTGCTTTGCTGCTTTGAGTCATAGAGCGATGCAGCGTGGAAACAGGCCCTTCGGCCCAACTTCCGCCCACACCAGCCAGCATGTCCCATCTACACTAGTCCTACCTGTCTTCATTTGGCCTTTATCTCTCTATGTCCTATCCATGTAACTGTCTAAATGTTTTTTAAATGTTGCGGTACTACCTGCCGTAACTACCTCCTCCGGCAGCTTGTTCCATGCACCCATTACCCTTTGTGTGAATGCTGTGATCTTTATTGTCCATGGAGACTGTGGTTTGGATTGAGTGCTGCTTACCCACTGTTGCTCGGGGATTGGTATCAGGTCAGGATAACGCTACTGGCAGAAGCTAGAACCGACCCTACTGTGAGCAGCAGTGGCTGGGCGGCACCATGGTTTCGGTTCCAGGTCTTAGCATCCCTTCCTCCACAGTCAACCCAAGTGTAACTAGGAAGAACTGGAATCAACACAAAATGTGCCAATCAACAGCAGATTGGAACTGGATCCAGACCAGGAGTGGGAGCAGCACATGATTATCATCAAATTGCTTGATTTCCTGCGCTCACAGAAATAATGTATAGGTAGAGGTGAAGGGAGGAGAATCAACAAGGCTCAAGTTCTGATCATTGCTGGGAAGTGCAATGTCTGGGTGAAGATTTGAGGCTTTACAGACACAGCCCGGAAACAGGCCGTTCGGCCCACCGAGCCCATGCCAACCAACGATCACCTTCTACACCAGCACTATCCTACACTCTAGCAACAACTTACAATTTTTAATGAAGCCAATCAACTTACAAACTTGTTTAAGAAGGAACTGCAGATGCTGGAAAATCGAAGGTAGACAGAAAAGTTGGAGAAACTCAGTGGGTGAGGCAGCATCTATGGAGCAAAGGAAATAGGCAACGTTCCAGGCCAAAACCCTTCTTCAGACTGATGTGAGGGTGGGGGGAAGAAGAAAGGAAGCGGAGGAGCCAGTGGGCTGAGGGAAAGCTGAGAAGGGGTGGGGAAAGTAAGAACTACCTGAAATTAGAGAAGTCAATGTTCATACCTCTGGGGTGCAAACTGCCCATATTTCGCTTGGGCTGATGAAAGTCAATCACGCGGCAGGTGCTGGAAATATGAAACAAACATAGAAAGTACTGGAAAAAAACAGCAGGTCAGAAAGCATCTGTGGGAACAGAAACCTTCAACATTCTGTGTCTGCAATCCAGTGGAACAGCCTGCTGCCACCCATTGTCTGACCTCATGTGGCCACAGTATTAAAGGGTTGTACGCACCAGACTCCAGTCATAGGTCTGGAAGGTGGGGAAGCCGAGAGAAGGTCAAAAAGGATCCTCCTCATATAAAGAGAAGAAACACTTTGTTAACAAAAGCTTATTATTGCTCGCTCTGAGTGCCAATTATATCAATTTTATCGCATCAACGGCCAGCATTGTTTGATGAATTCTGTGATTCATTTCTTTTGTGAAACGTCTGCTTTGGTCAGTGCTGGTCGTGCTCCTATTGACACCTCTCTCAGCTCTGAATTAATTGGTTATTAACTGGAGACAGGAGCACCGAATGCAACACAGAAAACCCTTTGACACAAGCAAGGAAAACAAGACACTATTTGCTTATTAGATGTAGAAGACACCCACAATACTCATCAAAGTGTAGTTTTATTCTTCCCTGTATCCTGGCCAATGAATGCCTTGTTGACCCTTATTAATAAAACATGTTATCTGTAAAGTGTTGGGTAACATGTTCCAATAAGGTTGGTGAAACAATACAGTAACTCCTTGTTATTATTGCATGGTTCTTTATGTCGGGCTCTTTATCGTTGTCATGGTTGTCATGGTTCTTTATCATTACTTATGCACAGTATAGTGACATTTTTTTGCATAACCCACCGGTGCACAGTCGTCATATTTTGGCGCCGCTCATAAAGAGAAAGTGCAAAGTCCACGTGCTGGAAGTACTGGAGCACCCCTGGTCCAGGTAAGCCCAGGCTGCTGCAGGCCCGTGACCCGATGTCCTTCTCCTCATGCGCTGTTCACGGCTCCCTCCTCAACTCTCCTGTCTTTGGGGCTTTCCGAGCTTCCCCGGTTTTCCTGCGCTGTGAGGCAGCAGCTCCACTCCTGCGAAACCGTGCCGCCCTTCGTGGAGTTGAATATGCAACCTTGTGATGTTGAGGCAGGAACACTACCATTGAAATGCAGCTGACACATTGAGCCATAGGTACCAGTCTGCAACAGGGAACCTGCTGTTGATAGATAGATTCGTGATTCGTACACGTGTCAGTAGTTATGGGGAGAAGGCAGGAGAATGGGGTTAGGAGCGAGAGATAGATCAGCCATGACTGAATAGACTTGATAGGCCAAATGGCCTAATTCTACTCCTATTCCTTATGACCCTCAGTGACCCTCTGGGCATCATGTTATAGGAAAGATGCTGTCAAGTTGGAAAGGGTGCAGAGGAGATTTACGAGGATGTTGCCAGGACACGAGGGTCTGAGCTGTAGGGAGAGGTTGAGTAGATTGGGACTCTATTCCTTGGAGCGCAGGAGGACGAGGGGTGATCTTAGAGAGGTGTATAAATCATGAGAGGAATAGGTCAGGTAGATGCACTGTCTTTTGCCTAGAGAAGGGGAACGTGAACCAAAGAACATTGGTTTAAGGTAAAGGGGAAAAGATGTAATAGGAATCTGAAGGGTTACTTATTCACACAAAGGGCGGTGGGTATATGAAACGAGCTACCGGAGGAGGTAGTTGAGACAGGGACAATCACAATGTTTAAGGAACAATTAAACAGGTACATGGATCGGACAGGTTTGGAGGGATATACAGGCAAGTGGGACTAGCGTAGATGGGACATGTTGGCTGGTGTGGGCAAGTTTGGCTGAAGGGCCTGTTTCCACACTGTATGACTATGACTCCTTGCATTCATAATTTCTGAGAATGCTGGCATTATAGTCCATCAAATCCAGGAGATACCACAACGTTTAGTACCACTTCATTTGTAGCCCATCAGTCTCATTAGACCCTTGGTTCTGTGCTATTTTTGATCATTGTATCATTTGCAATTAAATCATACGGCAATTTATTTAATGCTTCACCAGTTTCTTATTTCCCATTATAATGCCTCCTGGCTTAATCATTAAGGGACCCACATTTATCTTTTTTCCATTTTACATCGTTGTGGAAGCACATTATTTTATTATTTCTACACAGAAAATGAGAGAGAATGATATTTGGACTCGTTATAAATTCTTAATCAGCCACTGCTGGTTCCAAAAAAACCCTTCCAATCAATTTAGTCAGTCGTAATACTCTTCTTGGCAACATTATAACCCCCATAATCATGGTCTCCAATGACACATGTTAAAAATCACCCGGTCTAATACTCACTACATTGATCTGAAGCAGACCAGTGCCAGAGATTAGTTTATTTTAATTTAGTTTAGAGATGCAGCATGGAATCGTGCCCTTCGGCCCACCGAGCCCCCGCCGGCGTTTAGACAGGTACATGAATAGCAACAAGCACAGGCAGGTGGGACAAGTGTAGCCGGTGTGGGCAAGTTGGGCCGAAGGGCCTATTTCCACATTTTATCATTCTATTACTCCATGACCGGTGATCCCCGTATGCTAGCACTATCTTATACACTAGGGACAATTTACTATTTTTACCGAAGCCAATTAACCTACACATCTTCTCGGAAAAAAACGGGAGAAAGCCATAGCAACCAGGAAAAACCCACATGGTCACGGGGAGAACGTTCAAACTCCATACAGACAACACCCGTAGTCAGGATCGACAAGATCATATGTGTTCTTTTCCAAAGATCAGGAGCAATTGATATCAATGGAGCGATGGTTTTAATTATCGAAAAAATAAAACTGAAAGATGTTACAATGTTATCCATCAAACACAAGTGGTTCCACAGAAAGTGTTTCTTCAATAAAGAGCCTGTCTCTGCAGATTGCAAATGCCATTGTTTAATAGGGAGGGAGGGGTGTGTGTGTGTGTGTGTGTGTGTGTGTGTGTGTGTGTGTGTGTGTGTGTGTGTGTGTGTGTGTGTGTGTGTGTGTGTGTGTGTGTGTGTGTGTGTGTGTGTGTGTGTGTGTGTGTGTGTGTGTGTGTGTGTGTGTGTGTGTGTGTGTGTGTGTGTGTGTGTGAACGTTCAGAATATACATATGAGATTATGTGTATTTGTATATTCTGAACATATTTTTTGATTATATTGTTTACAGAGTACTATGTTCGCGTATTCTGTTGTGCTGCTGCAAGTAAGGACTTAATTGTTCAGTTTGGGACATATGACAATAAAACACTCTTGAACTGATTTGGGGTATATCAAGGTTCCAGGACCACCTCTGCTCTCTAATGTAGACCCACAAAACGGTGCAGGATGAATGGCTGAAACACTATACACAAAATACTGGAGTAACTCAGTACGTGAGGCAGAATTCCTGGAGAACATGGATGGGTGACTTTTCGGGTTCCTTTTCAGACTGATCGATAGATGATGTTTTGGGTCGGGACTCTTCTTCAGTGTTAAGGGTCCTGACCCAAAACATCATACATCGATCAGTCTGAAAAGGAACCCGAAACGTCACCCATCCATGTTTCATTTCGGAGTCACGTGAGTGACTTCGTGAAGAGCCCGCCGGCGCGCATGCTCGACATATCGTCGTACCGCGTTGCTGAGACGGCTGGCGGTGGAGCGCGCTCCTCGCCAGCCCTTCAGAAGGGGCCACGGAGGTAAGTATCCTACCTTTAGTTGGTGGTCCTTGTTGTGGGTTTTGTCTTGCAGCAAGGACATGGATGGGAGTTCCAAGGGCCGGAGGGCGTCAGGACGAGTTCGCCGGTCAACAGTTCTGGGGCCTTTACCATCGGCAGTACCTGCAACGCAGGCCGGGACTCAGGCGGAGATGTGGGTAAGCCCTGTGTTTACAGGTCCGGATCCGCCAGCACACCACAGCTCGGAGGAGTTCGATGAGGAGGAGTGTGGTGTGCCGCCAGAGCAGGGGGACCCTGCCATGGCAGTCAGGTCGTCAGCGGGCTCGCTGGCGACCTCGAGCTGGGTGCGTGCGGCTGCACGGCCCGTTCCACTCAGCCCTCCGAGTAGGGGAAGGGCAGGAGCCCAGAAGCCTAACCCTGCCAGGGCTAAGGCATTGCCTGACACGGAGGAGCAGTCAGGTTCCAGGGCGAGACCCGGGGCGGCTGTGAGGTCCAGCCGGCACACCCCGACTCTCGACGCCGGGACGGGTCGGTTGAGTCGGGTCTCGTCACGGTCGCCGAGCCCCCCATGGATGGGTGGGCGAGACCATGCGTCGGCAAAGTCCACGATGTGGGCAGCCGGCAAGCCTGCGCGGGCTTCAGGCAGCCATGCTTCGGCTGGTGCCGACACCACGCCGCAAGTGCCCTTAGTGGCAGCGGCTTCAGCTCCCGCTAAACGGAGGCGGTTGAACACGCCCGCGCGGGAATTGCGCAGTTTCGCCTCGGCGGCTGTTAGCGACAACTACCGGCACCGGCTGGGCCTCGATGAGGTGCGGGCCGATGATAGGAGCCCGGTTTCTTTTCAGAGCCGGAGGACTCCGACCACCTGAGTGTTCAGGGTGAAGGGCGTATTGACCGTATGGAGCGGCTGCTGGAGCAACAGGCACAGGGCGTCGTCACCAGCCTCTACCATCAGCCTGGAGCAGCAGGAGGAGGAGGTTTTGGTGGATTCCATACCACCTCCGTTGGAGGTGCCAGCGGAGGATCTTCTGGATGTGGCGACCAAATTGCGGCCCCACATTCATCTGGACTTCCTTTAAACGCAAAGCTGGCAGCCACTGTGGACTTTCTTAACAACCAGCAACTACAGGAAGAAGTCCTCATTCAGGCAATGAGCCGTCACAAGGCTCCATCCAATTGCAACTCCCTCAACGTGCCTGTGGTCAATACGCCGATATGGGGCAACATCAGTGTGGCTATCCGTCAACAAGAGGTAAAATTGCAGCGGATCCTGAAGCTCCTCACGGCCGGTATTACCGCCTTTGCGCGGTCGGTGGACGGGGACGAACTGAATTTGGACCAGGAAGATGCTCTGGCCCTCCTGTGCGTGACCCAGCACGAAATCAACGGGTTTCGCAAAACCAGCATCCGCCCAGCGCTCAATCCGAAGTTTGCAGGATTGTGCAAACCACCGCCGCCGCCCCCGCCCCGTCAGCTCTTTGGGGAGGACCTCTCGAAGAGAGTCAAAGAGCTTGACGAACAAGCCAAAACGGTGGGGATCATGCGCTCTCAGAGTGCCCCCGCACCGTCAGGCTCAAAGTCTCCATACATTCGATCACGAGGGTCTGCTAGTACCTCGACGAGGACCCACCCTCAAGCTCCACAACGACAGCAACATCAGACCCAGCACCAGGGGTCTTTTTTAGGACAGGGTCGGCAGAGACCCTGGTGGAAAACGAAGACGCCGCGCCCTCAAGCCAACCCAGCACCTCCACGTCCACCCACGCGTGTCAAGGACCGCCGGTAACCACGGGGGTGAGGGGGTCTGGTCCTCTTTGTTTAACTTCACATGTTGGTGGTCGCCTTCGGTTGTTTTTGGGTGCATGGGGTAATTTTACTGGTGACGAGTATGTGTTGCAGAATATTCAGGGGCATAAAATTGAGGAGAGAGCGGTGCATGAGCCAGTTGAATTTGTTTCGAATATATTCACCAGACCTAAGAAGGATGGAGGTTGTCGTGTCATTATTGATCTAACCCGTTTGAATACTTTTGTAACATATACTCATTTTAAAATGGATGCGTTTGAAACAGCCAAATCATTGATTTCTCATGCTTGCTTTATGGCATGCATCGATTTGAAAGACGCATATTATTCAGTATCCATCCAGAAATACGACAGAAGGTTTTTGAAATTCATCTGGATGGGGCAACTCTGGCAGTACAAGGCTTTGCCTAATGGGCTCACCACAGCCCCTAGATTGTTCACTAAATTAGTGAAACCAATTATGGCTTATTTGAGACAACGACACCATATAGTTATGGTCTACTTAGATGATATCTTAATTGTGGGCCACACCCTGGAATTGGCTGAACAGGGTGTTGCAGCTGCTGTCAATATATTGCAACAATTAGGGTTTATTGTCCATCCAGAGAAATCAAAGTTCTGCCCTGCCCAGGTGATTAATTACCTAGGGTTCACGGTGAACTCTATGAGCATGAGGGTTACCATTCCAAATTAACAAGATTGAGGAGGTTACCCAGGTGTGTCTAGATTTAATCCGCACCAATATACCATCGATTCGGCATTCAGCTACAATAATTGGGAAGCTTGTAGCTTTGTTTCCGGCAGCGCGATATGGACCTTTGCATTATCAGAATTTGCAAAGAGCTAAAATTGCTGCGTTAAAACAGAACGCTGGTCATTATGATCGGTCCATGCAGCTGCCGCCCGAAGCGATAAATGAGTTGCAATGGTGGGTGTGTCACATTAGCAGCTCATTCAAGCCTATCAGGGAGGCTAATCCGGTGGTATATTTGCAGACTGATGCAAGCTCCAATGGCTGGGGAGCCACGGATAATTGCTCTAGTTGTGGGGGCAGATGGGACACCCTTGAATCGACGATGTTGTTGACTCAAGGGATTAACTATTTGGAGTTGCTGGCAGCATTCCACGGACTTCGTGCGTATTGTTCCAAGCTTGTTGGAGCACATGTCCGTCTCCAAATAGACAACACCACAGCAGTGGCATACTTAAACCATATGGGTGGTACCAGGTCAGTTTCGTGTGACAAATTGGCTAACTCAATTTGGCTCTGATGTGTTCAAAGAGACATTTGGATTTCATCTACCTATTTGCCAGGTGAGCTTAATACTGTGGCGGACACCAGGTCACGCAAATTTAATGACAATATTGAATGGATGTTGCATCCTGAGACTTTTTCTAAAGTCACAGCCAAATTTGGTAAACCGGACATTGACCTTTTTGCGTCACGGTTGAACCATCAGGTACCAACCTACGTTTCATGGGAACCAGATCCTGGGGCAATAGCGCTAGATGCATTCTCGCTGGACTGGGGGAATTGGTTTTTCTATGCCTTCCCCCGTTTTGCCTCATCAGTCGGGTATTGCGAAAGATTCAGGCAGATGCTGCCAAGGGCATCCTTATTATACCCGACTGGCCCACACAGCCTTGGTATCTGGTGGTCTTTGACATGCTCAACGAACCTTGGGTCCTTTTGAAGGGTTGCCCACAATTGGTTACTCACCCTGTCTCAGGGGAGCCACATCCCTGCCACGGCGATTTAAATCTGTTGGCTTGCAGGTTCTGAACAGGCCGTTAGTCCAATACGGCCTCTCGGCTCGGACCATGGATACCATCGGGGCGTCGTGTCGAGAGTCCACAAGGCGAAGATACCGCTCGCATATTAAGAAGTGGGAAGCCTACTGCAGCCGCTCTCGCATCACGTACGATGACGTGACAATAACCGACGTCCTGGAATTCCTCGCGGGGTTGCACCATGATGAACATTTAAGTTACAGTGCCATCAACAGCGCCAGAAGTGCGCTATCATTCTACCTCAATATTGGGGTAGGATCCAACAGGCTAGTGTCCAGACTCATGCGGGGTATATTCAATATGAATCCGCCTACACCACGCTATAATATCACCTGGGATGTCAGGGACGTATTAACCCTGCTCAGGACGTGGTCTCCCATGGAAGGGCTCCAACTGGACCAACTCACCATGAAGCTGGTGATGTTACTAGCACTGACTTCAGCTCAGAGGGTACAGACACTACACAAACTTCGTGTCGACAGAATGACTTCTACCCCTACAGAAGTAGTCTTTTTCATTGACGAGCTACTAAAGCAGCATAGACCTGGGTGCACAGGGCTGCAGCTGAAGTTCCCGGCATACCCCGCAGATGCTAGGCTATGTTTAGCCTCACATATCCGCCACTATGTCAAGGTGACGGCACGCATCAGAGGAATGGAGAGATACCTGCTTGTCACTCATAAGAGACCTCATCATCGAGTGACAGTCCAGACGATATCCAGGTGGCTTCGAGTCGTCTTGGGTAAGTCAGGTATCGACACTAATGTGTTCAAGTCTCATTCCACCAGGGCTGCATCGACGTCAGCGGCAAGGGTCATGGAGGTGCCCAGGGACCAAATTCTCGCCACAGCAGGATGGGCTAATGCAGCTGTGTTCCAGCGTTTTTATAACAAGCCTGTTGCTGCTCCTCTACAGTTCGCAGAAGCCGTGCTGAATGCAGGTCAAGAACGTGGAGATGTCCCCGCATGAGGGGTTTTTGATTTGTTATTAATAACTCTGCTCTTGTTTTGCAGTATGAACTGTTGAGCAAGTTTGTTCCTCCCATCCATCCCTGGTAGTGGTGTGTCAGCATGGACGTGGTCCAGGGCGTGTAATCACAGAAGCTTTGAAGTCTTCACGAAGTCACTCACGTGACTCCGAAATGAAATAGTAAGATTGAACGAGAACTTACCAGTTCGAAGGTTGATCTTTATTTTATGAGGAGTCGAAGTGAGGGATTTCGTGCCCTCCTCGCCCAACCCTCAATCACCTTCATCTGGTAATCTTAGTCACTTCAATCTTACTATGCGAAGTCATTTCTTTTGTTGGTTTCTGTGATTCCACGCCGCTACTTTGAAGTATGTCGAGCATGCGCGCCGGCGGGCTCTTCACGAAATCCCTCACTTCGACTCCTCATAAAATAAAGATCAACCTTCGAACTGGTAAGTTCTCGTTCAATCTTACTATTCTCCAGGAATGCTGCCCTGCTGAGTTACTCCAGTATGTTGTGTCTTTCATCTGCAATTCTTTGTTTCTCTAACCTTGATGATATATTGCTCGCAAACTCCTCCAGCAAGCTCTTTAATCTAAAGCCACAGCGTGTCGCAAAACAAACTTTACCCTGATATTGGGAAATGTGGCAAAGCAATGTGTATCAATGTACAATAGTCAGCAAATATGTGTGTCACTGGATGAGATCAATGCTATTCATTGAAGTCTCAACAAGATAAAATCTGCAGCTTCATTCTAATCCAGCATCATCTCCCAGCCACAGCGAAAATACACTGTATTATTTTGGTTTGTTCAGTAATTAAGGCTTTTTTCCCCCTGGGATTCATGTTCATGGTTTATTACGAAGATAGACAAAATGCTATAGTAACTCAGCAGGACAAGCAGCATCTCTGGAGAGATGAAATGTGTGACGTTTCAGGTCGAGACCCTTCATTAGAAGGTCCATTATGTCAGCATTGAAAAAGGCACAAAGTTCTAAAGAACAAACATGTTTGAAAATTTGTAAAAAAAATCTAATATGATTTTCATAGAAGCATTTTCTTCTTTGAGTTCAATTAACTATTTTAGATTGCAATCAAATATTTAATGGCAGCATCACGATGTCAACAGTATCAGACCTGAACCTTGAGACTCGAGTTCGGTTTTAACTTCTGGGCTGGATGCAAGTGGCTAGTGATTGTAGCCATGGGTTTAGTTAGGACAACAGGTAGTCCCATAGTGGTATGGTTGCTTATTTAGAAGAAAGTGCCTGTTTCAGGTTCTCAGGGGACTCCCTACTCTGGATTACAGTAGACTGTTGCAGGAATTAGGAAGAGGCAAAGTCATTCCAAGCACTGGTTTAGTTTCGTGTAGAGATAGAGCGCGGAAACAGATCCTTCGGCCCACCGAGTCCGCGCCGACCAGTGATCAACCCGTACACTAACACTATCCTACACACACTAGGGACAATTTTGCAACTTATCAAAGCCAATTAACCTCCAAACCTGTACATCTTTGGAGTGTGGGAGGAAACCATAGCACCCAGAGAAAACCCACGCGGTCACAGGGAGAATGTACAAACTCCGTACAGACAGCAACCGTAATCAGGATTGAACCTAGATCTTTGGCGCTGGAAAGCAGCAACTCTACCACTGCACCATCTTGCCGGAATGACAGGTTAATTATCCCTGACTGATAAAGCTAACTGGTTTCCTTTTCCACATGCATTTCCAACCTAGCAGGCAGGCAGCTTGCTTGTCACACTGTTGGAAGAGAAGCTAAGCTCTGTCCAGGGTCTGGGCCAAACATTGCTCCTTCAACCAATTACTGAAATAGATAATCTAGTGGAGTAACTCAGTACGTCAAGCAGCATCTGTGAAGAGAATAGATGGACCAATCTGAAGAAGCGTTGCAACCTGATCCGAAACATCACTTATCGATTCCCTCCACAGATGCTGCCTGATCCGCTGCGTTGCTCCAGCACTTTGTGTTTTGCTCAAGATTCCAGCCCACATCTAGCGTCTACAGCCTTGGCCTCCCTACCTATGAAAATGATATATTTGCAGTTGAGGGATTGCAGTGAAGATTCACTCGGACTGGATTCCGGGATGGGTGGGTTTGCTGACTGGACAACTATTCTTCAGTGAGAATAGACCAAAAAAGCTTGAGTAACTCAGCAACAGACAGCATCTCTGGGGAGAAGGAACAGGTCGAGACCCTTCTTCGGACTTCAATGAAGCATCTTTAGGCGATTGCAATCAGGCACCTTTACTCCCATAGTCAGATCATTTGGAGAGCAAACTAATGGAAATTCTTTGCCAAACCCCTTCCCCAACAACCCCAAGGGAATGTGTCAGGCTTTGACTAAGTCATGGCACTTTGAAACAACCATGACTATGGCAAAATTACCCTATTGTGGCCTGAAAGCACAGCTTCTGAAACCTAACGTTGTCAAACATTAGAAATACAAATAAGCACAGCTTGTGATGTTGCATCAATCTACAACAGAGACAACCCATGATGATTCTGTGAGGATCTTTCATCACACATCAATTCCTCACTCTGAATATTAGATTCCTCCCTCTCATGGGAACACGATCAAGCATATTGATTATCGCTGTGTAAACCTCTCCAAGTATATTGATCCTATTCCTTTTAAAGGATCAACTGACCAGGGATCAATGTTTCCCTGGTGTCTGTTCTACGTGTATATCCTCCTGAGGAAATGGCCTCAATATGTCCAACCTCACTCAAAGCTTGCGAATACACTTGTGCATTACTAATGGTTGATTCCATGCTTAATATCCCCAGCAGCGAGTCCCCCCCCCCCCCCCCCCCACCTCTGAATCCTGCATCTCACATTCTACCACGGGATTAGAGTCCCATCCACTTGTTAATCTGCTCACTTCCTCTTCTTAATATCCCCAGACACTGTGTCAGTTTTACATCACTTTCAAATTAGGGCAGCGTGGTGGGACAGCGGTAGAGTTGCTGCTTCACAGCGCCAGAGGCGTGGGTTCGATCCATAGTATAGGTGCTTCTATATGGAGTTTGTATGTTCTCCTTGTGACCGCATGGGTTTTCTCCAGGTGCTCTGGTTTCCTCCCAGTCCAAAGATGTATCTGGTTTGGAGGTTAATTGGCTACAGTAAAATTGTAAATTGTCCCTATTGTGTAGGATAGTGCTAGTGTATGGGGTGATCGCTGGACCACAGAGATTTGGTGGGTCAATGGGCCTGTTTCCGCTCTGTATCTCCAAAATCTAAATCCGACCACGGACTGTCTCCAGTATTCAACACACCTGTCCATATTACGCCCATGAATAAGATGTTGTCTTTTTCTGGTTAAACACCGGGAAGAACATCATTTTTAGATCATGGTACAATGGCCATATTCAAGCAAAAAAAATCTTCCATTCCCCAGCCTACTCTTCGTTCAATTTTACTCTTCTCCTAAGAACGCCCAAACTAGAGCTTCGTAAACCATTCCGCCCCACAAACCTACTCCGCCATTCGACACGATCACGGTTGATCAGATTGTAACCTCTATTCCACTTTCCCTATTTACTCACCATAACCTTTCACCCACTCGCCTAGCAATCAATTATATAATTTAATCTTAAAAATATTCAAATGCTCTGCTTCCATTGCTCTTTGTGGAAGAGTTAAAGAGGCCCATGAGATTCAGAAATAAATATACCTCATGATCAATCCCTTACCTTTCAAACCACGACTTCTTTCACAACAATCTTCTCAAGACCCTTCAAAATCTTAAGCTGCAATGAAATCCACTCTCAATGTTCCGAAAACATACATTTGGTTTCACAAGGATGAGATCTCCGTCCCAGAGAATGCACACGCACCAGTCTAGTGCAGAGGAGCCCCAATAAGCCTAGTTGTTTGTCTTGCGTCATTTAGCTTTTAATTGTTTGTCTCTTTTTAAAAGTACATTACATTTTAATGGTACCTTTCTACAGGTTCCCAGAATTATTAAAACATTCTTTGTACAACTTCCTTTTTTAAAGAAAGAAATGAGAAAGAAAGTATCGAAGAGCAAAGAATAGTCTAGTGAGTGTAGTGTAAAGAAAGAAATAAGTGAAAAAGTGAAGCAGAAAGGAGATTCTCACACGCCACGTCGATATATATATATTTTTGTTCTTAATCATTTTTCACTCAAACCCAGAATTTTTAATTTTACGATGTTATTACACCCGATGAATCCACAAGATCAATAAGTGGAGACCAACTCATTAAGAATTGGTCTTTTTTTTCTATGAGGAAGAGTCTCATTTCTTCCAAATGGGCCGTTTCCAACATATTACCAATCCACATTTTGAGTGTATGAGTTTTTTCGCTATTATTAAACCATAATTTAAAAATGAGATTTGGGATATATTTAATTTGTTTCCATCTCCTAATACTCCAAAGATAATCATTTCCATGCTAGATTCCATTTTAATCTTAAATAAACTAGTGAATATTTCAAATATATCACGCCAAAATCTTTGACGTTTTGTGCAAAAAACGAAAGAATGTGTGAAGTTGGCATTTTGAGAAAGGCATTTTTGAATAAGTTATTCAACCTACCTTTTGAATAATATAATCTGTGTAATATTTTAATTTGAATTAAATTATATCTAGTGTTAGTCGAACATTTATATATATATATATCAAATACCTCTCCCATGTTTCTTTAGAAATTTTTATCATTAAATCTTTGTCCCAGTCTTCTCTAATTGCCTCTGTTGATGGCAATTCTCTACTAAGAATACTGTTATATAGATATGATATTTTTTTTGTGAGTCCGCCTTAATATCCATTGCTTCTTCCAGTGGGTCTATTGTTATATTCTGTAATCTTGGTATATATTTTTTTATAAAGTCACATATCTGTAAATATTTAAAGTATTGGTTATTATTCAGATTGAATTTTGATTTTAATTGATGAAATGATAATAAATTTCCCATTTCATACATGTCACCCAACTTTTAAATTCCCGATCTTTCCCATTCGCTATATGTTTTATCCATAAAAGATGGTTTAAATGCCGGATTATTCACTATTGGTGTTAATGATGATAAGTTTCATAATTTTAAAGTTAATTTTATTTGTTTCCAAATTCAAATTATATTGTGTATGATTGGATTCTTCTTACATTATATATTATTCAATTTTATCGGGGGGAAGAGGATCGCTCCTAAATTGTAAGGGAAACAATCCTCTTTCTCCATTCCATCTGTTGAGAAGGACAACCCAACCAATAAATAATATTCTTAATATGCACTGCCCATTAATAATATTAAAAATTAGGCAGTGCAAGCGACCTACATCTTTAGGTTTACACAAATGATTTATTTTAATTCTATGTGCTTTGTAGTCCCATATAAAGTTAGTAATATTAGTCTAGTTTTTTTTTAAATATTTTGGTATATATATTGGTATGGATTGAAATAAATATATTATTTGTGATAGCACTATCATTTTTATAGCATTTATTCTGCCAATTAATGATAGTGTAGCGTTTTCCAAAATTTAATCACAGCGTTCAATTTATTTAACAAAGGACTAAAATTAGCGTTAAATAATGATTCATATCTTCTGGTAACTTGAATACCTAAATACTTAAATTTTTCCGTTACAATTTTAAATGGAAATTTTAATAGATTATTCGCTTTCTGGGGCTCTAATGACATTATTTCACATTTATTCTATATCCAGAAAAGGAGCCAAATTCCTCTATTACATTTAATAAATTCGGGATACTCGTTTCTAAATTTCTAATATATAAAAGTATATCATCCGCGTATAATGATATTTTGTTATTAGAGTCGTTAGTATTGTAACCCTGAATATTCGGATGTGTTCTTATCCTTTCAGCCAGTGGCTCTGTCATTAGGGCAAATAGCAGGGGTGATAAAATACATCCCTGCCTATTGCCCCGTGATAATTGGAATTTTGGAGACAACATATTATTAATTAATATTCTTGCTGTTGGATTATCATATAATAATTTTACCCATCTAATGAAATTATCTCCCGTATTAAATTTTTGGAGTATTGTGTATAAATACTGCCACTCTACCTGGTCAAATGCTTTCTCTGCATCCAAAGATACAACTGATAAGTTATATCCTTTTCCCCTTTATGTGAATACATTATATTAAAAAGTCGTCTCAAATTGTTAAATGATTGCCTTTTGGGTATAAACCCCGTTTGGTCCTGGTTTATCAATTGATTAATATATTTGCTCAATCTTCTTGCTAAAGTTTTTTGATCTGTATTTAAAAGTGATATAGCTCTATACGAGCCCGGATCTTCTAGATATTTATCTTTTATTGGTATAAGCGTAAATGTAGATTCTGCTAAAGTTTCTGGTAATTTCATTTCGGTAAAAGCATAGCTGTATAATTTAAGTAATCGTGGGACCCTTAACTCCTGAAATCTTTTATAGAATTCATTATTAAAACCATCAGGCCCTGGTGTCTTCCCATTTTTCAGTTCTTTTATTGTTTCTCTTATTTCTACACTTGTAATCTGAGCTCCTAATTCATTTGTTGTTTTAAATACTCGTAACCATTCACACCCCTAATATTCCAACTACAAAATGTGACTCCTCCATTCTTTTTTCCTTATTATCCTGCATTATAAATAGGTTTTAGTGATTTTACTTCATATGGAGTAGTTAGGTACCTCAGACTTTTGGGTATATGGGTATCATCCCACACTTTTGACGTTATTTTACCTCTCCTCCGTATATTGAACCCCCATAAGAAAAATAGAAAGGTGTGTTGAAAAATAGTGAGGGAAAAAAAGAAAAATTGTTAAATAAGCCACATAAAAGTAAACACAACAACAACCAAAAAAACGTGAATTTAAGACATCAAAAAGGTGATACCCTAAATATAAGAAGCCATCAATGATGGCTAAAAATTGATTGACCTCCGTACATGGAATTATACATTGAGTTCAGCCCCCTAAATACAATGGCATTTATAACTGCATGCCATTTCATCTAAATATATCTTAATATATCTAAAGGAAAAAAAAAGTCATCTTTACTATTTCAAATATTCTCTTTTCTACCCCAATTTTAAACCTTCTATGTTACTTGCTCGGAATTGTTTGTCAAGGAAACTATTGTTGGAAAATATTATAAATTCCATATCTGAATCTGGAATCTAATGCAAGTGGTTATATATCAGGTATTTTCACTGATCATACATAAAATATGACATAGCTTGGCATAACACACATGGCCTTTAGATTATAGCTGGCATAAGATAGATTTGAGGCAAAACTTACTCCCAACAGATCAGAAGCTCAGGGGAGCCTCGGGAAAATGTTCTACGATTTGTAACCGTAAGTTTTTTTGTTAAACCTTGACGACACTATTTAAAGAAAGGAGTTGAAGATGTGTGGGTCACATGCGAGGACGGTGAGGGTAACAAAACTTCACTCTTCCTGCAGCAAGGCCTCATCAAGGCATAGCGTTGTTACAAAACTTACCGTCAGCGGCGCTCCAGCTCTGCCAGTGCGTTCGATTCTGGAGCCTTTTGGGGGGGTCGGGATTAAAATGCACGTTTGTATTGGCTGTCAGAGAGGGATTTCCTCGGGCTGCTAGCTGATGAAGAAAAATCGTTCGGGCTTCCGGCCCCGGTCTATTTATTTATTTATTTTTGAATTGCAGGACGATTTAATCGCTGGATTGAAGTAAAAAGCGACTTCTAACGCTTTCAACATCACGGATCACAATATCAGGACAAAACAAAAGGTAGGTCGGTTATTTAACATATTATCTTGCTTTTTGGTGTGGCTTTATTCTAATCTTATGATACAAAAATGTTATTTTGGCCACATATGAATTGGCCGTGTCTTGCCTGCCGATATGAGCTTAAAAGTTATGGCAACAGCAACATTCCTTCGCTCCATAGATGTTGCCGCACCCGCTGAGTTTCTCCAGCACTTTTGTCTATCTTTGATTTTCCAGCATCTGCAGTTCCTTCTTGAACATTCCAATCGATCACATTCCAGAAACATCCACTCTCAAGATAATCAAACTCATAAGATTATGTCATAAGAACATCTAAATCATCGATATTTTGTGTTAGTGTCTATCCATGATCAATATTTTCATACTAAATATCCACAACAGTTTTAGTCAGATGTATTGTGCAAAAAAAACAATGATTTTGATTATCTTGAGAGTGGATGTTTCTGGATTCATATATTGGTTACAATCTGAAGAGTATGATGATGCTACTGATTATGATATGCCAATGTACCAGCTAGCAACTGATCTTCTCCATAAAGACTTGGTCTTTTACTAGAAATTATAATTTCTTTACCTGTCTGTTACGGACTTACACCATATAATACAATAATATTAAAGTTCTGATCTTGAGAATATCACATTTCTGAATTTTCAAGGCAGTCTCCGTGTTTATTACTATTTTCGTCACAACGGTCAATTTTGTAATTAGCTACAATTAGATAACTAACCAATTATATGCTTTAATTTTATGTCATCCAAGTAAGATGTTTCATAGGGTTACACAAAAAGCTGGAGAAACTCAGCGGGTGCAGCAGCATCTAAGGAGTGAAGGAGATAGGCGACGTTTCGGGTCGAGACCCTTCTTCAGACACTGCTGTTTCTCCAGCTTTTTGTGTAACCCTCGATTCTCCAGCATCTGCAGTTCCTTCTTTAACAATAAGATGTTTCATATTTGTTTCAGAATGCTTCAATCTATAATAACTGAAAATTTCATTAAGTTCTCTTAATTTAAAAAAGCTATGGGCTTTTGACTGTCCTTGATCACAGCTTTTGTGTTAAGTCAATGGAAAAGCAACAGGGAACAAGATGCTAATTTCAAGTATGAAAATGACCATAACGCTTTAAATACTGAAGATATGAAAGTGAATTAGGTATCAAATGAAAGTTTTATGCTTTATCTGATGGGATAAATTCCAGGCTTGACTTTAAAAATCTCAAAATGTTGTGACATTCCTACAAGGCAGCTAAAGCCAACAAAAATGTCAGTCTCGCACTCTTGCTGCTTGTGATGTCCTCTTATAAGGGTCTAGTTGGCAGGTTAGGATCTGCTCATCCTTTGCCACGTGGACCTTTTCACAAGTAACCCAAAGGCAGGAGTCAACATGCAACCAACACTGTTACGGTGACATTTGCAATGGCATCTTCTGACCATCAGAACACCGCCTGTATCCATCTGACCCAGCAGCCACGATGAAGCCTGTTCCTCAGCCCAACCAGCCACTGATCGCCCACCTGATGCACAGTGCGGATTGGTTGAGGTTGCTTCCAGCACACTGAAATCAACTGGTTGTAGAAACTTTTACTGAAACATTGGGAGGAATGTTTCACCAACTAATTAAAGACTTATGAAGTGTGAACTTTTTCCACGGGAGAAATCACAACAGGTCTCTTGAGATCAGCTCGATCTTAAACAGTAAATTAAGCTTTTTCATTCTGGCCTTTACTTTTAATGCTACAATTTTCCCATGAGAAACCTGCCACTTAATCTCTTATTTCTATCCAGGAGGCAACATAAATAGTGGAGAGCCTCATGGCTCCAGCAACCCTGGTTCAATCCTGACCTTTTGTTGCTATCTTTGTAGTGTTTGCATGTTGTGTCCGAGTCTCTCTTAGGGCTTCAGTTTCTTCCAACATCCCAACAATAGGCTGACTGGCCACTGTAAATTACCCCCAGGATAGGAAGCCAGCAAGAGAATATTTTACAGGGAAACCGAATGCGGATGGGGCGAGATTGAGAAGATAGTCACGAAAGCCAACAAAGGCTCGATGGGCTAAATAGTCTCCTTCATTATAAGTGCAGGAGGACACAGTTGGTGGCTTCAATGCAACGCCTCAACCAAACGATAGTACCTCTGAATGCGCAGTCAATACTGAGCTGGATTGCCAGCCTAGGTTTTGTGCTCACCTCTAAGTTGGAGCTTGGTCCTTCTGACCCAGAGATTTGGGGTTTGCTTTAGGTCGTCTTATATCGCAGCAAGAGAAACCACAATCACAAGAGCATTCTTTATAAAGCAGTCTACTTTATTTCAGACTAATAAAAAATTTTTGAGTAGAAGAATATCAACAGTATAAAAAAAGTACAAAAAACTGGCTCCATAGATCTCTAATACATTACAAAGTGCATCACTAAAATACATCCTGCTGCACTAAGCTAGGTCAAGGAGGGGAAGGAGACAGTGGCGTTTTCTGCTGGAGAGGAAATAAAAATAAATAATAATAAATAGAGTGGTAGGGAAGGAAGCTCTGGGAGTGAATCTGAACCCAAGCCAGACCTCACGCTCACACTCATACAAGCTGCTCAGCCAGGGGGCGCCACGTGTCTGGTTCCTGCCACGAGGATAACCTGGGCAGTTTAATATCGCACGCCCCATCTCAACATGCTCAATGTGCCCGCATGCAAACAACATGACCTGAGAGGAAAGCCCTTAGCACGACATCTAATACCAGCAGCTTGCTCAGTAGTCTTCTCCGCCTCATTTTTGAGAATGGCTCAATATGCCAGGAGCTAAGTGCTGGACATACAAAACTCCCTCAAAGCTGCTTGCTGCCACATTCATAGCAATCGCACCGCACCTCAATGCAACGTCTCAGCTCCTCATTCTGGCTCACTGGTCTGATCAGATCAGCTGCTCAAGTTTTACATCAAAATGTGCACTCTGCCTATCGCAGCAATTCCAGCTCTTTGCAAAGAGCTGTCCAATTTGCTCCCACCTCTGCGAGCCTCTCCAGACTTTTGCAAATATTGCATATAAATCCCATCAGACACACATCTGTGTGTGTTGTGTGTGTGTGTCTCTCTCTCTTCCCCCCCCCCACCCCCCCTCAAAGCATCAGTGAACTGATAACACCAACACTCAGTTTGTCTTCACACCCTCCTACCTTTAATGGAATCCATTTGTTTAGCTGTAGAGTTAGGACTGGCATCTAGGGACGCCATGACGTTTCTCAGTCTTGGGTTGGGAACCTGCAGCTATGCTCAACGCCATTGAACGATGGAGGTCAGGATTGTGACAGAGAAACCAATAAAAGGGATAGCAAAGAGCATTTTCCCCCACACTTCAACAACAGCTCTGTCAAAGTTATAGTTGCAGCAACCCCCAAAGGAAGGTTTCCCCACTGCTGTTCACTAGCCTCTGCTGGAAGCTGGAGAAAAAATACCTTGTACCTAGAAGCAGTACATCAACACTGATCTCTTGGGTTCACACATGTGCACAGGAATATTGACCGCAAATAACAAACGGCCAGGATAGCGTGAATATGGAGAGGATGTTTCCACTAGTAGGAGAGCAGGACTAGAGGCCATAGCCTCAGAACACAAGGACGTACCTTTAGAAAGGAGACGAGGTGGAATTTCTTTAGTCAGAGGGTGGTGAATCTGTGGAATTCATTGCCGGAGAGGCTGCGGAGGCCAAGTCAATGGATATTTTTTAAGGTAGAGATTGACAGATTCCTGACTAGTACGAGCATCAAGGGTTATGGAGGAGAAGGCAGGAGAATGGGGTTGAGATGGAAAGATAGATCTGCCACAATTGAATGGTGGAGTAGACTTCATGGCTAAATTCTGCTCTGAGATCTTAGGAACTCGAGTAGATCCTTCAGGAAGGGGGAATTATGATAGCTGGTGATTGTAGAGAAATTTGGACCTCTACACATCAAGACAATGGTATATCTTGTAATTTGGCACTGCACAGCTCACAAACAGTTACCTATGAAAGAAAGGCGGGACATGGCAGCTCTCACTTCATAACATCTTCCCCTTTTGTATATACAATTGGGAATTCCAGTATCAGGCTGATATTAAGATCTGTTGTGGTAAGAGAAGGGCGCAAAGTACTGGAGTAACACAGCGGGATAGGCAGCTTCTCTGGAGAAAAAGGAGGGGTGACGTTTCGGATCAGGACCCTTCTTCAGCCTGAAAGTAGTGGGGGGGGGGGGGGGGGGGGGGCGAAGGGGGCACAAGAAATAAGGTCGGTCGCTTGTCACTTTCACGGTCTAAGTGCAGATTTGGCAGACTGAGGTGCCGCTTTGAAACTATACCTTCTGCAGTTGTACAGAGCCTTAGTGAGACCACACCTGGAGTATTGTGTGCAGTTTTGGTCCCCTAATTTGAGGAAGGACATTCTTGCTATTGAGGGAGTGCAGCGCAGGTTTATAAGGTTAATTCCCAGGATAGCGGGACGGTCATATGCTGAGAGAATGGAGCAGCTGGGCTTGTACACTCTGCAGTTTAGAAGGATGAGAGGAAAACTCATTGAAACATATAAGATTGTTAAGGGCTTGGACACGCTAGAGGCAGGAAACATGTTCCGATGTTTCAGAATAAGGAGTAAGCCATTTAGAACAGAGACGAGGAAACACTTTTTGTCAGAGTGGTGAGTCTGTGGAATTCTCTGCCTCCAGGGCGGTGGAGGCAGGTTCTCTGGGTGCGTTCAAGAGAGAGCTAGATAGGGCTCTTAAAAATAGCGGAGTCAAGGGATATGGGGAGAAGGCAGGAACGGAGTACTGATTGGGGATGATCAGCCATGATCACATTGAATGGCCAAATGGCCTATTCCTGCACCTAGTGTCTGTTGATACCCTGACCCGCTTGGCAGATGGTGAAAATTGAAAACTTCTCAAAACTACAAGCAGCAGCAGCAAGCAAAATATACCAGCCAGACCAATACTGTCACAAACCGACACAACTCCACGTCACGTGCAGAAACCCTTTTCCTTGTTATCCTTTGTTTCTTCGGAATGTGCCAGGCTGCATCACTTTCCGCTCCAACTATCTCAGCTTTCAGGCGGCAGGAAATAAAGGGGACGTTGCCACTAGCCCTCCCTCATCCATCCCAAGAATGTTCTCAATGGGACAGAACCAAACAGTTGATGTGTAGGCTTTCCATCCTCCGCTTCCCGATCTCAGCGGAAGCCGAGTCGTTTTTGGTATATCTTGGACAACTGAGCGTGCGTGGGGCATCAGAAGGGCAGAGTCCTGTCAGGTCCACGTGGCTCAACTATACAATGGGGAAAACTCGCGCCACCTGCCCACAGTCAGGACCATCAATGCTTTCCAAACACGTGGCAGCTACAATACAACACTCACTCACTCTTCCAATCCCACTCACTCAGCACAAGAGAAAAGTCCATTACTAATCAAAAGATATAAATCCTAAATAATAGCACTTTACAGGCACGCTTCACTCCACTTAATAAGCGTGCAGTTTATGAAATATACAACCATTTACAGATTTATTTTAAACCACAAAAAGAAAAATCAATGGATTCCCTCCCCCCCACCCCCCTCCCCCCACCCAACTCCCAGGGAAACTTAATTGTCAGTCTTTTTGGCAGGTCAGTTCATTTGGGCAGTTTTACAATTCACTCCAACTTTCTGACAAACACAATCTTTTCAATGCAATTTTGGCCCTACTTTAGTCTCTCCCCCTCCCTCTGTCTGTCTGAAGGAGCCAGTTCACCATTCGTCGTCTTTCGAAGCCGAGGGGGATTGAACCGCCTGTTGCTCGGGGGCTTCCGTCGCCCTCTTCTTGTTGCCACAGCAGGGCTTGAAGAGATGAGGGTCAATTAGCACCTCTCCAAAACGCCCTTTGTAAATGATCCCACAGCAGACTTTTTGCCTGGAGGTTAAAACAGAGAGGTTTACAATGGGAGCACGAGACAACAAGCTGGTATCATCTACGCCACACACACACACAAAACGAAGCTTGGAGCATTATAACATTTCGCCCGACTTAGATAAAATTTCCAGAGAGTTTAGTTTAGAGATAAAGCAATCGTTTCTTTCAAGAGGCATCAATAATCCATTTCTGATCCCAATCTGTGGGGGCAGCATTTGTCCATCTTAGTTCCAGAACATAAGATGAATGGGGTTGATTTGACCGTTAGGGAGTTCCTGTAATCAGATCCCCATCAACCGTCTGAGGCGACTCCCAACGCAAGTTTTGGATGCAGAAAAATCGGAAGGGCTTCGACTCACCTTTTCCAGTACGTGAGATCCAAGAAGGAGAAGACGGGCACCCTACTGGACCCCGACGCCATCTCTGTGTCAGATCCCTCGTCCGAGTGGTTACTGTAGCAGGGAGACTGTGCTGGGGACATACTGGAGGTGGTACTGTGGGCGTCAGAGTCTGCAGTCAAGGAAGAAAATCACTACCCTTAGTAAAGCCATCAGTATAATTTTACCAGAATGCCTCCTATGCAAAATCATGAGAGGAATAGATCAGAGAGACGTATATAATCTCTTGCCCAGAGTTTTGGGAATCTCGAACCAAAAGACATGGGTTTAATGTGAGGGGGTAAAGATTTAATTCCGGAGGGGTACCTTTTTCACACAAAGGGTTGTGGGTTTATGGAATGAGCTGCCAAAAGAGGTAGTTGAGGCAGGTACTATCGCAATGTTTAAGAAACATTTGGATAGGTACATGGATAGGACAGGTTTAGAGGGGTATGGGTCAAACACAGGCAGGTGGGACTAGTGGAGATGGGACAAGTTGGGCCAAAGGGCCAGTTTCCACGCTGTTTGACTATTTATTAGAGGGTTTCAGCTATGCGAGGTTGGATAATCTTGGATTGTTTTCTCTGCAACAACAGAGATTGAGGGGACACTTGATAAAAAAATATAAAATGATGATGGGAAGCATAGTGCAGACAGCCAGCATCTTCTTCCCAGAGGGCATAACTATATGGGGAGAGGAGGAAAGTGTGTAATGGAGATGCACGGGGCAAGTTGTTTTCTTTTCCACAGACAGCGGTGGGGACCTGGAATGCATTGCCATGGCTGGTGGTGGAGGCAGGTACGATAGTGATGTTTAAGAGGCTTTAAGATATGTCCATGCAGTGTCTGTAATAGAGGAATATGGATGACGTGCAGGCAAATGAGATCAGTTTAACTTGGCATCATGTTCAGCACAAGCATCGTGGGCTGAAGGGTCCGTTACTGTACTGTTCTAGTTCATTACTACCAGCAGTGCGTCAAATCCTATTCTGCGCAAATCAGAAGGAATGGAAGAAACAGGAGCAGCATGACGAAGTCCCCTCCAACATTCCATTAGATCACACCTTTCTCTAGTTCAACTCTATTTATGCCACTCTGCCCATTGTGATGGGCATTTAGAAAAAAACATTTTGGTGTGCAGACCTTGCATTCCAGATCATCAGAACTTGTGCTGAAATATGTCTTGCCCAGAGTTAGGGAATTGAGAACCAAAAAGACACAGGTTTAAGGTGAGGGGGTACTGATACTTGATAAACCTTAATTCTCCAATTCTCCCCATCTATACCATCAAAGCCCTTCTGTGAATCACTGCTAATTATCTCTTATCAGTCCATTGCCTGACTGGACAGAGACTGTAATTCAGGGAGGTTTCTCAGCACCCTAATACAGCAATCCCAGTCTCTCTGTGTATGGCATCCATGTGGCACCATAAATGTTCTTCCAGGTGCTAATGAAACCACAGACCAGAAAGATACCCAACCTTCAATGCAGGGTGCAAGGAAAGTCTGAAGAAAGGTCTCCACCTGAAACTTCACCCATTCCTTTTCTCTCCAGAGATGTTGCCTAACCCACTGAGTTGCTCCAGCGTTTTGTATCTATCCTGATTACATTTCCTGCCACGCCAGGCACTGGATTGAAAAGTGGATCTGAGGTGAAAAGTGTGATGTCAGTTCCAGATGAGGCCCAAACAAAGATTTACAGCTTGCAACAACACACTTGGTTTTGTAACATAGAACATCGAAACATAGAAATTAGGTGCAGGAGTAGGCCATTCGACCCTTCGAGCCTGCACCGCCATTCAATATGATCATGGCTGATCATCCAACAGTATCCCGTACCTGCCTTCTCTCCATACCCTCTGATCCCTTTAGCCACAAGGGCCACATCTAACTCCCTCTTAAATATAGCCAATGAACTGGCCTCAACTACCCTCTGTGGCAGAGAGTTCCAGAGACCCACCACTCTCTGTGTGAAAAAAGGCCTTCTCATCTCGGTCCTAAAGGATTTCCCCCTTATCCTTAAGCTGTGACCCCTTGTCCTGGACCTCCCCAACATCGGGAACAATCTTCCTGCATCTAGCCTGTCCAACCCCTTAAGAATTTTGTAAGTTCTTTGTAAGTTTTGTAACCAAGCCCTCTGTAGAACCCAGGGTCTCTTTCACGGCATAATCAGCATTATTTATTTATTTTTGCTCGCGATTCCAACATCTGCATTTTCCTGCTTCATAGGATATCTTAATTAGACCAGTAAAGCCTGCATCTGCAGAAATACCTCCATATTCTATGTCTAGCGTCATTACGATGGATAAAAGACATAAATCAGGATACAAATAAATTGACGCTCTTCAGATCGGCAAGTGGCTGCAAGCGGTGTGCCATCAAGAGTAGAGCTGGGAACTCGATAACTTACTATCCAGAAGGATAGATAGATACATAGAAAAATAGGTGCAGGAGTAGGCCATTCGGCCCTTCGAGCCTGCACCGCCATTCAATATGATCATGGCTGATCATCCAACTCAGTATCCCGTACCTGCTTTCTCTCCATACCCCCTGATCCCTTTAGCCACAAGTGCCACATCTAACGCCCTCTTAAATATAGCCAATGAACTGGCCTCAACTATCTTCTGTGGCAGAGAATTCCAGAGACTCACCACTCTCTGTGTAAAGAATGTTTTCCTCATCTCGGTCCTAAAGGAATTCCCCCTTATCCTTAGACTGTGACCCAGCCACTTCAACCAAGTGGTTCACAAATTGGTTCACAAATGAACCAAGTGTGATATTATGAAGTTTAAGATGCATGACAAGGTGGGCAAGTGAGTTGCGTGACTGCAAGGGGAAGTAAAACATTTAAATTAGTAAGCTAAAAGCAGGAGGTGATGTATGTAAAGAAATAGGTTATTCATTTTGTTGGAAAACAACTTTTTTAAATCAATGTAGGGAAAATAGCAAGTGTTGAGGGAATCTGTAGAAATGTTGGTTGAAGTGGCTGGGCTCCGTGCTGGAGATGCCCGGTACCAATGCGACAAGCTCAGGTGATGCTGAAATGGTTGGCCCTTGCTTTGTCTCAGAAAATCTTCAGTCAACAGCCCTCTATCCGACCACAAGAGGTGGGGTAAATCAGCTGAAAGTGGTTGTAGGCCAAGGGATACATGTAGCGTCCGGGGATGTGCAATACTAGACCCATGCAGCTGCAGCTTTGATGCATGCAGGGCGGCACGGTGGTGCAGCAGTAGAGCTGCGACCTTACCGTGCCAGAGACTGGGTTTGATCCTCACTACAGGTGCTTGTCTGTACGCTCACCATGTGACCTGCTTTGTGTTTCTCCGGGTACTCCGGTTTCCTCCAATGCTCCAAAGACCAGCAGGCCTGCAGGTCTATTGGCTTCAGTAAAATTGTAAGTTGCCCATAGCGTGTAGGATAGTGTTAGTATACAGGGTGATTGCTGGTTGGCATGGACTCGGTGGGCCAAAGGGCCTGCTTCCGCACTCTAAAGTCTAAAGTTGTTAGCACCTCCTTTACAAGGTTGTCTGCAAAGTGTATCTTGAAGAGAAATAACTGGAAAGTAGAAAAATAAAAATCAGGACGCACACTTACTCTGACGTTTCAGCTCTTTCTGGATCTTGCTGATCTGACTGGCTTTTATTCTGCTCCCCGTGAGGGATTTTGCCTTTTTCGGTTTCAACGCAGTCTTCAAACTTGGTCCTGCACGAACATCTACAACCTGCAAGACATCATTTGGTTATGGTCCAGGCTGAGATATCCACCTGAGCTAGTGCTGGGAAAATTATAACAGACAGAGCTGATAACAGTATACACTTAGACGAGGGATTTGTGAAGCAGTTGTGAAACTCCGATAATCTGGCACCAGAGGTGAAGGAGATTTACCACAGTATCAGATGATGGCCAAACGGTATTATTTCACTTTTTTGGTTTGCATGTTCAACAATGGTAGATTTTCCAGTGAACACAGCCAGTTTAAAGGGAGTGAGAAAGATTCATACCCATGTTACTGAGCCCTATTGTTCCAGTCCCCCTTACCTGCCACACACACAGCCCAAAGACCGGGCAGCAAATTGTTATAGAACACACAGTGCCCTCCATAATGTTTGGGACAAAGACCCATCATTTATTTGTTTGCCTCTGTACTCCCCAATTTGAGATTTGTAATAGAAAAAAATCACATGTGGTTAAAGTGCACATTGTCAGATTTTAATAAATGCCATTTCTATACATTTTGGTTTCACCATGTAGAAATTACAGCAGTGTTTATACATAGTCCCCCCATTTCAGGGCAGCATAATGTCTGGGACACAGCAATGTCACGTAAATGAAAGTAGTCATGTTTAGTATTTTGTTGCATATCCTTTGCATGCAATGAATGCTTGAAGTTTGTGATTCATGGACATCACCAGTTGCTGGGTGTCTTCTCTGGTGATGCTCTACCAGGCCTGTATTGCAGCCGTCTTTAGCTTATGCTTGTTTTGGGGGCTAGTCCCCTTCAGTTTCTCTTCAGCATATAAAAGGCATGCTCAACTGGTTGAGATTGGGTGATTGACTTGGCCACTCAAGAATTGACCATTTTTAAGCTTTGAAAAACTCCTTTGTTGCTTTAGCAGTATGTTTGGGATCATTGTCTTGGTGTAGAATGAACTGACAGCCAATGACTTTTGAGGCATTTGTTTGAACTTGAGCAGATAGGATGTGTCTATACACTTCAGAATTCATGATGCTACTACCATCAGCAGTTGTATCATCAATGAAGATAAGTGAGCCAGTTCCTTCAGCAGCCACGCATGCCCAGGCCATAACACCCCCACCACAGTGTTTCATAGATGAGGTGGTATACTTTGGATCTTGGGCAGTTCCTTCTCTTTCTCATACTTTGCTCTTGTATCACTCTGATATAAGTTAATCTTCATCTCATCTGTCCACAAGACTTTTTTCCAGAACTGTGGTTGCTCTTTTAAGTACTTCTTGGCAAACTGTAACCGGGCCATACGATTTTTGTGGCTTACTAGTGGTTTGTATCTTGCAGTGTAGCCTCTGTATTTCTGTTCATGAAGTCTACTGCGGACAGTGGTCATTGACAAATCCACACCTGGCTCTCAAAGAGTGTTTCTGATCTGTCGGACAGTTGTGTTTGGGGATTTTTCTTTATTATACAGAGAATTCTTCAGTCATCAGCTGTGGGGGTCTTCCTTGCCCGGCCAGTCCGTTTACAATTAGTAAGCTCACCAGTGCTCTCTTTCTTCTTAATGATGTTCCAAACAGTTGATGTTGGTAAGCCTAAGGTTTGGCTGATGTCTCTAACAGTTTTATTCATGTTTCTCACTCATAATGGCTTCTTTGACTTTCATTGGCACAACTTTGGTCCTAGTGTTGAATAAAAGTTTCCAAATGTGACGGAAAGACTGGAGGAAAGACTAGGTGCTGAGAGCTCTCTTATACCTGCATCAAGGAGGCAATTAAACCCACCTGAGCAATTACGAAAGCCTGTAAAGCCATGTGTCCCAAACATTATGGTGCCTTGAATGAGGGGACTGTGTATAAACACTGCTGTAATTTCTACATAGTGAAACCAAAATGTATAAAAATGGCTTTTAATAAAATCTGACAATGTGCAATTGAACCACATGTGATTTATTTTCTATATTACATATCTCAAATTGTGGAGTACAGAGGCAAATAAATAAATGATGGATGTTTGTCCCAAACATTATGGACGGCACTCTATGAAGGCAACTATACCATATACCTACTTTACCACTCTGTCTACTTGTGCTGCCACTTTAAATGAGCTATGGACTTGGACCCCAAGATTCCTCTGTACATTATTGCTGTCATGCAATTAATTTTACATTTCCCCCTAACATTTGACCTCCCAAAGTACAATGCACTTGCTGGGACTATACTCCAATCTTCCCAATTTCACTTTGGAGAACTTGCTCAAGATGCCACATGCTGACAAAGACCATGAACTAGCAATGTTACAAAATTTTGAGATTTAAAAAATCAAGTCTGCAATTTATCCCATCAGATAAAGCATAAAAAGAAGTTTAATTTGACACCTAATTTACTTTCATATCTTCAGTATTAAGAAAGTTATGGCCATTTTCATACTCGGAAATTAGCATCTTGCTCCCCATTGCCTTTCAATTGACTTAACTCAAAAGCTGTGATCTGGAAAAGTTAAAAGTCCATAACTTTCTTAAAAATTAAGAGAACTCAATGAAATTTTCAGTTATTATAGATTGAAGCATTCTGAAACAAATATGAAACAATCTTACTTGGATGACCTGAAATTAAAGCATATAATTAGTTATCTAATTGTAGCTAATTACAAAATTCAATGAGTAGATCTAAACATCTATCCATTTCTTAAGAAAAGATAAACTTTTTTTAAATTGCCTAAGTATCCAAATAACATTCACACAATAATCCACAATATAACATAATTTTTAAATCTCATTTTCATGAATTTCTGGGCCAAATGGAAGGAATTTAGTGTTTGATTCCTGTAAATTAATGGCCATTTAAATCAACTAGCGAGTGGGTTTTAGTGGAATGCGGTGGATTGGAACCACGTTGCGGTTAGTGGTGAAGTCGGGGGGAAAAATATTGTTTGTTCTTACATTTTTTGGGAGCCCATTTCGAAACATAAAAATATTATTAAAGCCTCCCGAAAAACCAACTTTTAATATAAAAAATAAACTATTTACCTTTTCTTCTCCCCTACACTAAATCCTTCCGGTTGTCGGTGCTCACGGCTTTTGAAGGTGATTTTTAAATTACTCTAGTTAATAAATAACTTAGAGTAATTTAAAAATACCTTCATTGATGAAATGTCGGAGCGATTTTTCTTCCGCAACCAAATCGCCCGACATTCATCGATTTGTCCTGCCTGTTGAAAAACGGCACTTTAAGCCCGCCCCCCTCTGAAAGGCACTAAAGTCGCGCACACGGGGAGCGGCAGAAGTGCAGCGCCGCTAAAGGTAAGTTTTGCAACATACCTACATGAACAATCCTTCCTTGATATTCAATACCATTTCTAAAACACTCAAAATTCAATTGGCGTCCGACTCAAAATTAATAATTTTAGGAATGTCTGAGGGCTGCCCTAAGTTAACGATATTCCAAAGACACTTCCTTGACTATGGTTTAATAACTGCGAAAAAACTTATACTTAAATTCTGGAAAAAGATAACAGTTCCCACAGTGAAGATGTGGATCACAGAAATTTAGAAAAAATAAGGCTTGTTTTGTCTGACAAATCAGATCAATTTTCCAAAGTATGGTCTCCTTTCATTGAATTTCCTCAACAACATAATTGTTGAACACAAATTCAAAACCGACGCCAGGGTCTGGTGAGCGAGTGTAGGGAAGGGTAGTGGGATAAATCTCCGGGGTTTTTTTCCACTTCAGATAGTTCAGGGGCTTTACTTTTCTCTTTTGCGTATTTTTTTCGAAATTATTTCTTTTCTTTTTCCTTTCTTCTTCCTTTCCCCTCTTTCCTTTTTTCCGATTTACTTATTAGTTTATAAAATGTTAAAACTGAAGCTGTGCAAAAATTGTATATTTGGTATGTCGATTACTTTCTCCTTGTACAATTGCTTCTAATCAAATAAATATTTTTAAAAAAACAAAAACACAATCCTTCCTTGTGGAAAACCACATGTTTACCCATGAATAGGTCTACTCCCATTTCCTCCAACTGGTTACCAAGCTCATGGTACTGGATGTCTGCGCATCCCTTTGCAACTGAGGAATTGTGCCGTAGCACCAGTAGAGGGCATGTTCACATACAAACAAGTGGATGTAAACACAAGCATGCAGACAAATCACATCTGTTCAGCCACTAACAGACAGAATGCCACATTTCAGCAAGCCTTTCCATTACATCCTGGGACCACTTAACTTATATTCTGCCCCAATAGTCTAGAATCAAATCATGAATATTGGCTTCATGCGGTTGGATTGCATTCTTTAATTCAGTATCCCCTCAGTACCTCTATCCCCACTCATCCCCCAGATCCCACCCCCCCCCCCCCCCCCCAAAAATGACACCAAAAATCGACTGTTTATTTTAGTTTAATGTAGAGACACCGGACAGCACCAGGACCTTCGGCCTACTGGGTCCACACCGACCACACTAGCTCTATGTTATCCCACTTTCACACCCGCCCGCTCTACACACTAGGCACAATTTGCAGAGGCCAATTAACCTACAAACCCACACGTCTTTGAGATGTGGGAGGAAACCAGAGCTGGGTCAGAGACAGCACTTGTCAACTGCACAGCGACAGCAACTGAGGTCAGGATCGAACCCGGGTTTCTTGGCACTGTGTGGCAGCAGCTCCCTGACTGTGCTGCCCCACAGGGTGGCACAGTGGCAAAGTTGCTGCCTTACAGCGCTAGAGACCCTGGTTCGAACCCGACTATAGGAGCTGGCTGTATGGAGGGTATGTACGTTCACCCCGTGGGTTTTCTCCGGGTGCTCCGGCTTCCTCACACACTCCAAAGACCTACAGGTTTGTAGGTTAACTGGTTTTGGTTAAATTGTAAATCGTTCCGAGTGTGTAGGATAGCGCTAGTGTAAAGGGTGATCGCTGGTCGGCGTGGACCCGGTGGGCCGAAGGGCCAGTTTCGGTGCAGTATCTCTAAACTAAAACATGTAAACTCCACAGCGACAGCACCCGAGATCAGGATCAAACCGGGTTCCCCTGGCGCTGTGAGGCTGCAGCCCCACAAATACTGTGCGACCCGTGCTGAGTTCCTCCAGCAGTTTGCTATTTGCTTCCGTTATGCACTTACGTGATTCCAATTCTTCTTGGAGCCCACAGGGAGCTTCTTCCACCGTTTGACCAGCAGCACGCAGGCATTGCAGATCTCCCCCGAGCGGGCTTCATTCAACCTGAAAGGTGCAAAAGGTAGGGAGAGAGCAATAAGCAGGTCTGCCCTGATCACCTTCACCCACAAAATAATAGCGTTTTATTGGATTGGCTGTTTTAGCTTTTCCCATCCTTACCCAAAGCAGCTCTGGAAGTCCTTCTCATAGCGCTTGCTGTCGGTAAACCGCGAACTGGACGATTTGGCCCTGCAGATGCAGCAACCGTCCAGGCTCCGGTACATCTTAGGCTTGTGGAAGCCAAACATCTTGTGGCCAAACTCAGACCAAAACAGGAGACCTGAAAACCAGAGGGTTCATGCCATTATACCCCAAGCATCTAAACTGCAGCCAGTACCGGAAAATCATTATCACTCTCAATGTTTGCAAGAGTCCTTATGTTTAACTTAAGCAAGAAGTTCAATGCAGAGCTGTGGTAATGGCAAAGGTGCAGATTCATTCCCTGAACATAAGGGGGAGAGAAACTGAACCTCCATTAAGCCGAGACATAAAGGACATGTTGGACTGACATTGCTCCTGGATCGGTACAAAGAAAACAACACCACTCGTCTCCTTAGTAGATACTACAAACTGGGGACAATTTACAATCTCCAAAAGCCTATAACCTCCCAATCTGGATGTCTTTGTTGTGTGTGAGGAAGCGGAGCATTTGGGGAAAACCCAGCAGGTCACAAGGTGAATGTACAAACTCCGTACAGACAGCACCCGCAGTCAGGATCAAACCTGCGTCTCCGCCGCTGTAAGGCAGCAACTCTATCGCTGCGCCACCGTGCTGATCTGCGTCCTCAGTAGTTTTGTTTAGAGGTGCAGCATGGAAACAGGCCATTCGGCTGCTGAGTTCACACTATTCATCGATCAACATTTCACATTAGTTCCTTGTGTTAGAAGGAACTGCAGATGCTGGTTTAAAACCATAGACACAAAAGATGGAGTAACTCAGCGGGACAGTCGGATTGGGTGACGTTTCAGGTCGAGACCCTTCTTCAGATTCTTTGACCCAAAACGTCACTCATTCCTTCTCTCCATAGATGTTAGCATGTGAGGAGGCTGGGCAGGCAGTGGCTCTATTGATGGGTAGAAAGGAACTGTAGATGCTGGTTTATACTGAAGATAGGCACAAAACGCTGGGTCAGGCAGCATCCCTGAGGAGTCAAGGGATCTACCAGGGCAATACTCCCAGTAATGTTCCAAGGAGGTGCTGCACTGCACCAAAGACCTACCTTTGGTAAGGAATTCTATTAATGCCCCTATCATTCCTCACTAGATGCAATATCCCTGGCAATAGTTTTGAGGAGCAAGTCCTTGGCTGCCCCTTCACATCATCGGTACTCAACGGATCAACTGCTCCCTACAGGAGGGAGTTCCATATCCTCACTCCTCTGGTTTCTTCCATGTTCTCTGTATGATCACCTTGCAACCACTTGACATTGAATGTCAATAGTTTCCCCATTCCACCTGTGCAAACACGCTTGCTGCTCAAAAACCTTCCCTGAATTTGTTTCTCCATTAGGTTACCCTCTAGTATGAGACCTAATGCATGCATCTTTTCCTGGCAAGCACGTTCATCCTTTTAAATGCCCCACTGACCCTATCCACTGCTTCTATATCCTATGAATACTATGCATAGTGGAGCATCGAACATAGTTTGCATGGGCCAACCAATGTATGGTACACATTCTACGCCTTCAAAAAAAGAAACCAGGAGTTTGGTTTGTATTTTGCCAAAACCTGTGGCACCGTATGTCGAATGCAAGCCAAACATATCAATTTACTTCTTTTCGACTCTGATTTTCCAAGCAATACATTTCCTCCTGCAAGCATTATTAATGCTTTCTTCTCGTTCATTGTGGAGGTCCTCCATAATAGGTGCCGCCACTCCCTGAATTTAATTAAGTTCCCAAATTCAGAAGCTGCACTTCGGCTGTTGGTCATAAGCATCAATGTAAATAACAATCAAAATGTATTTTTTTGCACTGATTATCAATGCACCTCGTTTGCTATTTTCTACCATTCTGAACTACCATTCTTTAACCTCACACAATTTTCTACCCAGTCCCCCATAATATCACTTGCTCCAAAACTATGGTAGGTCTGGTCTTATTCATTAATTTTGTTATTATACCATTTCAAAAAAACTTTTAAAAATAGAGATATATTACTAGCAATGTTACAAAATTTTGAGATTTTAAAAATCAAGTCTGCAATTTATCCCATCAGATAAAGCATAAAAAGAAGTTTAATTTGACACCTAATTTACTTTCATATCTTCAGTATTAAGAAAGTTATGGCCATGTTCATACTCGGAAATGAGCATCTTGCTTCCCATTGCCTTTCAATTGACTTAACTCAAAAGCTGTGAACTGGAAAAGTTAAAAGTCCGTAACATTCTTAAAAATTAAGAGAACTCAATGAAATTTTCAGTTATTATAGATTGAAGCATTCTGAAACAAATATTAAACAATCTTACTTGGATTACCTGAAATTAAAGCATATAATTAGTTAGTTATCTAATTGTAGCTAATTACAAAATTCAATGAGTAGATCTAAACATCTATCAATTTCTTAAGAAAAGATAAACTTTTTTAAAATTGCCTAAGTGTCCAAATAACATTCACACAATAATCCACAATATAACATAATTTTTAAATTTCATTTTCATGAATTTCTGGGCCAAATGGGAGGAATTTAGTGTTTTATGCCTGTAAATTAATGGCCATTTAAATCAACTAGCGAGTGGGTTTTAGTGGAATGCGGTGGATTGGAACGTTGCGGTTAGCAGTGAAGTCGGGGGGAAAAATATTGGGGGTTCATACATTTTTTGGGGACCCCATTTCGCAACATAAAAATATTATTAATGCCTCCCGAAAAACCAACTTTTAATATAAAAATAAAGTATTTACCTTTTTTTCTCCCCTACGCAAAATGCTTCCGGTTGTCTGCGGTCACGGCTTTTGAAGGTGATTTTTAAATTACTCTAGTTAATAAATAATCTAGAGTAATTTAAAAATACCACCATTCATTAAATGTCGGAGCGATTTTTCTTCAGCAACCAAATCGCCCGACATTCATCGATTATCCAGGCCTGTGGAAAAACGGCACTTTAAGCCCGCCCCTCTCTGCAAGGCGCGAAAGTCGCGCACACGGGGAGCGGCAGAAGTGCAGCGCCGGTAAAGGTAAGTTTGGTAACATACCTAATATTACACCATTATCAATGTCTATCTATATGTTGCATCTTCAAATAATTCAATCAGCTTGGCCAATTAATCCCCCCCCCCCCAAAATCCCCCCCTGCTTATTCATTATATCGTATGTTTTACTACTTTCTCCTGTAATTTGAATCCTGCCAATACCAGGCTGGATAGACTTTGGTTCCTTGGACAAATTCTACGCCCACCTTAAGTGTACCATTAATTATTCACCAGCTTAAAAAAAAATTAAATGTGCCCAATCGTACATCTAAATATACACTCCAGATTCTTTCAAAATGTGAGGGTGCAAATGTGTGGGGAATCTATCCCCCGGGTTTTGCAATAATTTTACTAGTTTGCTTCGAGTTTAATTGGCGTATTTAACATTCCACCTGTGTGCATAAATGTGCTTCGATCAATCATTTCTAATCTAATTTTCCGGTGCCATGTCCATTTAATCCATCTTCCCGGTGAATACAGATGCAAAGCAATTAATATCCCTGCCCGGGATTTTATACCATCTATCCATTGCTGTTCTTCAGGTCAATCTAATAAGTAGGGCAGCTCAATCACCACCTTCTCTCTCCACCTTTTTGATGTGTTATGTCCTGCAATGTTTAATGCTTAGTCCTGGTTTTTTCCATAGTTCTATTGTGTACAAGCAGTTTGAAATATGTAGATTGACTGCTACAACAACAAAAATGACACCCCAGAAGTGCATTGGGACATTCCTGTGACTATATAAATGAAAGTTTTAGTTTAGTTAATTTAGAGATTCAGCATGGAAACAGGCCCTTCGGCCCGTGATGACCAGCGATCGCTACACTCTGGGTGCTGTCCTACACCCATCAGGGACAATTTACAATTATACCAACCAAATTAGCCAACAAAGCTCTACGTCTTTGGAGTGTGGAAAGAAACCTGAGCTCCAGGAGAAAACCCACTCAGGTCATGGGAAGAACATACAAACTCCTCCAAACAAGCACCCGCTGTAAGGCAGTAACTCTACCGCTGCGCCTCAACTTTCTCTTCCACTACATTGTGTTTCCAAATTCTAATGTTTCACAAGTCTTGAAGGACTTAATTAAACCATGCAATTTATGTGTGGTTCTGAACTTCAGTATTGCTCAGTATCTCCGTTGTACATACCGTTATATACTTAATTGTTGACTGCCGTGTGTCAATATCGTGGTCCTTATTCGGAGCTGCTTTTAGTTCGTTTCTTGGACGGCCAACTCAGTGGTGAATTATCTTAAATCAGAACACCAAGAACTGTTAGTATCAACCACGTGTGCTAAAGGAAAATTAAATGATTTAATATTTGTCCCTCATCCATCCTAAATGCCCGAGAGAATAGCCTGGGAGGGCAGGCACTCTGGAAGTAACAGGAGAGGATCTTATTTATTTTGGTTTAGTTTAGAGATGCAGTGTGGAAACAGATCCTTTGGCTCACCGAGTGCACGCCGAGCAGTGTTTACCCTTACACTGATTTTCTCCTGCACTCGAGGGACAACCTACAAAAGCCAGTTACCTACAAACCTGCGTGTGAGAGGAAACCGGAGCACCCAAAGAAACTGCATCCTGTCACAGTGAGAATGTACAAGCTCCATACAGATAGCACCAGAAGTCAGGATCGAACCAGGGTCTCTGGCAGTGTAAGGCAGTAACTCTACCGCTGCACCACTGCGCTGCCCCCATTAAATTATGGAATATTCAACTTTGATCATAATATCTTCAATCAATTCCCCCCCCCCCCCCATTAAAGGCAGATTCTTGCTGATGTGCACAGCTAAATATCATAGGGTTTAGAGTCTGCAACAACAAAAATAAACGTGGAAGTTAGGAGGAAATGGCAAGAATGGTTGAATAGACCAGGACACTGCTCTTTAGAAAAGGACACTTAATAAAGAGAGAATAAAATTAGAAAAGGCGATTTGATCGGAGTGTGTGTGTGTGTGTGTGTGTGTATATACACACATATATACATACATATATATATACTGCTTGCATGTGTCACTGCATCCAGGACAAGCAAATTAGAATCGAAAAAAAATTAAAATAATGAAAATATGGAATAAAATTAGTAAACACTTAGGTCAGGCAGGACCTGTCAAGAGGGACACAGAGTTGACAATTCATGTCAAAGATCTTTACCAGAGCAGGAAGAGAGCTTGTGTCTGACACGGTCTTTGACACATGTCGACATATGACATAAGGGCAGCACGGTGACGCAGCAGTAGAGTTGCTGCCTTACAGCGCCAGAGACCCAAGTTCGATCGCGAACTCGTGTGCTGTCAGTATGAGGTTTGTATTTTCTCTGTGACCCGCGTAGGATTTCACTGGGTGCTTCGGTTTCCTCCCACACGCCAAAGTTGTGCAGCTTTGTAGGTCAATTAGCTTCTGTAAATTGCCCCTAGTGTGTAGGAAAGAACTACTTCACGGGTGATCGCTGGTCAGCGTGGACCCGGTGGGCAGAGGGACCAGTTTCCACGCTTTATCTAAATACTAAAAAACAAATATGTGCATGGTGGTCTTATACATGTAACTTAAGACAGAACTTAAAGTTAAAAAAGGAGATTGGACTGGAGCATGTTTGCACTTGTTAATGCATCTGGAATAATCGGATAGAAAGCTAAATTTTGATCTACATTAAAAAAGGATTTCTTCATTCAGAACTGTAGATGCCAGTTTACAAAAAAAAGATAAAGTGCTGAAATCTCAGAGGGTCAGACAGCATCTCTGGAAAACATGGGTAGAGGCTGAAGAAGGGTCTCGACCTGAAACATTGCCCATTCCTTCTCTCCAGAGATGCTGCCTCACCCGCTGAGTCACTCCAGCATTTTGTGTCTACCTTATCCTAAGGGACACACCTTTAGAAAGATGAGAAGGAATCTTAGCCATAGGGTGATGGATCTGCAGAATTAATTGCTACAGAGAGTGGTGGAGGCAACCATTGAGTATTTTTAAAGCAGACTGGTGGTTCTTGATTAGTATCGGTGTCAAAGGTTATGGGGAGAAGGCAAGAGAATGGGTTTGAGAGGGGGAAATAAATTAACCATAATGAAATGGCAGAGCAGAATCGGTGGGCCGAATGGCCTAATTCTGCTCCTATGTCTTACGATCTTAAGTGGAAGATGATGTGACTACCATAAATACTGACAGTGAGCAGACAGGCCAAATGGCCCGTTTCCGAGCAGTTGATTCAATGTAGTAGGCTCACATAAAATGCTGAAATAACTCAGCGGGTCAAGCAGCATCTCTGGAGAAAAGGAACAGGTGACGTTGCGGGTCGAGACCCTTCGTCTGATGAAGCATCACCTATTCCTTTTCTACAGAGATGCCGCCTGACCCGCTGAGTTACTCCAGTATTTTTGTGTCTAGCTTTGGTGTAAACCAGCATCTGCAGTTCCTTCCTACACAAGATTCAATACATTATCAGCTTTCACGTTGTCACCCTCCAAGATGGACACTGCGCTGAAATTTCAGGCCACTGACACTCCAAGCCTCGTTTGTTTTAACACCAATTGAAACTGGTGATTTCTCGACAATAAAAATGATCTATTTAACTTGTTTTCCATCATCGTGATGGTTGCGCAATCCAAGGGTAACAGGGTTGTTGAGTAATCACAGCAGATCAGTCTCTATCAATTAGCCCACAATAGCTTCAGACCCCAGTGATGCAGAGCTTTGGGACCAAAAGGCACCCGACAACAACAAGCCAAGGAAACAGTGATCGGAACCAACACATTGCTGATGCTGAGCTCATGAAAGGCTTCTGTTACTCCTGGTCCACTGTCTCTCGATCATAGAGTTTCAACGTACAAAATCTATCCTTGACGTCACAACCAGCTCATTGAACTAAATCAATATCCCGGTCATAACACCACCGACAATAACATGTCTTTATACCACACTGCCAGACAATGCACCAATGCAAGGTGATTTGCCACGCAGAGCAATGGAGCCATTGGGACACAAAGTGCTGGAGTAACTCAGCGGGTCAGGCAGCATCTCTGGAGAACATGGATAGGTGATGTTTTGGGTCAGGTCCCTTCTTTTGACTGAAGGGCTCAGATCCAAAACGTGACTTTTCCAGACTCTCCAGTGATGCTGCCTGGCCCGCTGAGTTACTCCAGCACATTGTGTCCTTCTGTGCAAACAACCACCTGCAGTTCCTTGCTTCAACAAGGGAGCTGTCAATACAGGTTAGCCCCAGCCTGGCATGAGAGTTGGATTTAAACAGTGCCTCGCCTTTCAGACAGAGGCAGAATTGTCAGGGAATTTTGGCTTCAGGTGAAAGGTGATGGTGAAAGCCACAGCAACACTGAAAAGAATAAAAAAATAGCTAAAGAATCACCATGGACAGAACCATGGATGGGCAAGTCCCAAAGTGCCACCAGGCCAGAGGAGGTGGAGTATGTGCAATCCTCATGGGCAAATCTGAATCATATTCAGCCACCCACCCTTCCACCGGGGGAACCTCAAGAAGCATTCCATTAATCCCACATCCAAGGATTGATGCCTTTGAGCTTTTGAAAGCCACCTTGTCGACTTTCATCGAACGTTCAGACTATCCTACCGAACAAAACAATCTGTCTGAAGAAGGGTCTCGACCAGAAATGTCACCCGTTCCTTCTCTCCAGAGATGTTGCCTGTCCCCGCTGAGTTACTCCAGCATTTTGTGTCTATCTTCGTGTTAAACCAGCACCTGCAGTTCTTACAGAAAAGACACACATTCCTTTCGGTTCTTTCAGCAACTACCTGTAATCTCCGTGCAGCGAAAATCAGGATTCCCTTTATTTACTCCCTCGCAATCTCATGGTTTTAAACATTCCTCCAAAGGGAATTCCAAGACTCTCGGGGTCGCGCTGGACACATTCTGTACAGCGGCCACTGAGCGGCACGCAATTAAAATAAAACTCTTAAAAAAAAATAAGAATAATAAGACCCACATCATCAAGGAAGCCTTTTGAAGCTCATGGAATGAGGGGAAGTGTTAACGTCGGTTTGACGGCCTCTCCTCCTGTTTATGGAAGCACAAAAAACTGCAAACGTGGTGGAAGCATTTGACATCCACTAGCACCGACCACAAACTCTAACACCCACGCTCAAAATACAGGAGTAGCCTTTCATTGAAACATAACCAACCAACCCTTAGCTGGATTACAAACGCGCCCCATCCTTGCTCCTGTGTCTTGTCCATTGCAGTGGCGGGTGAGAGGAAACTGACCCACTTTCGTGCAGACAAGCTGTCTGCTCCCTGAACATAACAGATGCTACTTAGTATCTATCTCTCCCTATCCCCACCGCGGGGTAAAATGTTACAACAAAAATACCACTTCAAACCTTCACCTCCTCTCCACCCACGTTGCCTTCGATGGCCAGGGTATGTATGTGTTTGTTTGTTTGTTTGTTTGGGGGGTATGTTTGTATTTGTTCGTGTGTGTTAACTGCCCTTTCTTCTCCAAGCTGAGATCTCCAAAAGACGGCCCGGCCAAAACCTCCCCGACACGTTATTTTACAGTAAAAAAAAATACGAGGGCATTCATCAACAAACCCCCCACCCCTCGCTCCCCTCTTTGCGCCGGAAACTGAGCGACACAAACACCGGATCAAAAGCGATTCGCATCTGCTGCCTTTTGAGCGAGTTGCACCGAGAGTGAATTAACAGCAAAACGTGGGGACGCGTGAGAGCAAGAGGGGAAAAAATCACTCACACACACATAATTCAAGCACGTTGTCAGCCGGCGAACATGTATCCGAATGGGCATTGGTTTGCAATAGCGGGAATGGGTGGAGGATTGAAAATAAAAATCAAATGCAACTGGAGGAGAGGGGAGAGGAGAGAGATAGCGTGGAAGGGGAGATTGCTGGCGCGGTAGACGCCACTCACTCACTCTCCATGTGTTGGATACTGCGTGGATTCACGCTGCCCTTTGTTTTCAGTCTCAAGCTTGGAGTCTGCTGTCTACGTGCGGTATCAACCCTCCACACGCACACAGGGATCAATCTTCCCGGACAAAAACAGCGCACCTTCTACCACCCCTCAATGTCCCCCCTCCCTTGTTACTCCACGCACCCCAAACAACACACATACACACACGAAATTTCAATAAAAAGTGGACTTGTATGAACTTCCCCATGACGCCATCAACACACACACACAGAAAAAATACGTAGCTAGACTTCCAGAAGCGCACACAAAGTTCTTCCTTAATTAAACGACACGATTTCCACTACACAACAATAAATCCGCAATTACTTCTGAAGCTAACAAAGGATTATTTAATAATGCAAGAACTAGTCTTGTTCGCTGTTGGTGGGAGGTAACGCGCACACGCTACCGATTTAGGGGTGGAGCGAAATGCTGTTTTTTTTAAACAAAAAAAAAGCTATCAGATATAAAGAGCAAATCTGTAAGATGAACTTTTTTCGGGGTGGGGGGTTTGAGGAGGGGGGTTGCGAGGTGAGGGGAGGTGGTGACAGCCTGCTTGCGATCTGCAACAAGAGGCGACTGGGCCAGGTTCCGTGTTGCAGCGCGGTGGGCGCCCACGTTATGCTCATTGTTGCAAACATGATGTTCAAACAAGATCAAAAAGTTTACAACAAAACACACGGGCGCCACTTGCCAGCGGATGGCAGCAGCCTGGGGCTCGTCGCGTTAACCCGGGGAGGAATGGGGTTGTATCATCACCCCCCCCCCCCCCCAAAAAAAAATAAAACACACACGCACTCACCGAAGGAGCCTGAAGTTCACTTTCTTTTTGCAACCTCGTTGCTGATGTAGGTGAAGCTGCCGCTTCGCCTCTGGCTGGGAGGAGGGAGGGGAGGGGAACTAGACTCCGCGCAGACTCAAGAGCAAGCCTTTGAAATCTCTTGAATCAAATTCATTTGCATCGGGGCGATGATGTCAGTTTCAAAGCCAAATAAGGGAAGAGAGGAACGCGGGAAATGCGGCGACCCCTCCTTCCCACCCTCCCTCATTTCCCCCTCTCCCTCATTTCCCCCTCCCCTCTCTCCTTCCATCCTTTCCTCATTCCCACTTCTTTCTTCCCTTCTATCCTCCCCTCATTTCCTCCCATCCCACTCTTCTTTTCTCCCTTCACCCCTTCCCTCCCTCCCACCCGCAGCCGGACGCCACAGGATGTTTGGACTGTGCATGGATGGAAAGAGGGAGGAGTGAATGTGCCTGTGTCGCAGGCAGGCAGGCAGACAGACAGACAAGAGCAGAGGATTCCCCTCCTTCCTAAGCCCAGAGAAATTGTAAGGGCTGGCCTGAAAATAAGTGTTTACAACCTCTGTATCAAACCCCGGCTGTCACCGCTTCTGCACCAGCGTCGATTCCCCACGAAACAATAACACACACACACACACACAGTGCATAGGTAATAGTGTAACATAAAGGCAGGAAATTGTGGATTGCAGAGCTTGGTGGCTGATTAAGTAATTCATGCGTGCAAAATATTGATTTGTTATGTCCAAAGATAGGTGCGACCACGACCGAGAATGAAGCTATTGAATGTTCAGACACGAAGAATGCACGAATAGTTTTTAGACAGTTTTTCTGTGTGTTTGTTTAATTCTTGAGTAACGTTTATTTTTTTAATTAAAAATGTTTTCCCGGAGGTTCTTTTCAGAATCCATAAGCCTAATGGCTGCTCGGCGACATGAAAACCCACCGTGTATTTTTACTGGGGGGGGGGGGGGGGGGAATGTAAAATATTCGGAGTGTTCATATTTCTAGGAGTAAATGTTAAAGAAAATGCTCGGGAAATAATTGCTGTTAGATAATCCAGCGTGTCGTGGTGCACGGTGTCCATGGTTGAAGAATAATCACAGTTGCAAAGCAGGAAGCAACAGACTGTACACACCATGAGTCCATAAACAGAAACGTTAACTCTTGGCTTGGCGCCGATTTAGAGGAATATTTTGGCCCCAGTAAATAGGAAAATACCCCTGGTTTCAGAATAGTTTCATAAGAACTTATTTACTCAGCTGAGGCAATACAACTCAATTCAAAACAATCCATCGCGCTGTCCTGAGCTACTACCTACCTCATTAGTAGAGCTAGGATGTTCAGGCGCTAAAAATCTCTGAAACAGGCAGGCAAAAAGGCATCATAAAATTACGAAAAAGGCATTTATTTCCACCACCAAAGTACAATTTAAAATGATCATTATAAAGGTATTCTGCATTAAATGATCACAGTTGCCTGGTTGCACATAATTACTAGCATTGTTTTCAAATTATCTGGTGTTAAACTCTGCCGTCTGTCAGACAGAATGTGCTTCAGATGACAAACTTATTTCTACCCCAGGTGAGGTCACTGGTGCATACCCAAAACAAGCTACAAACTCTATATTCATGTTGATATTTTGTGCATAACAACAACCTTTGAGAACTTTATGTTTTGTATTTCTTCGAGGTCTTTGTTAGCTAAAATCACTCTCTCACATTTTCCTTGCATGTCTTTACCTACATCGCCAGGAACTTTACGAATATCTTCAGTTAATTTGTTGAAAACCTGCAAGTTATTCACTAATGTGTCGCCACGTTTCTCAAGGGAAGTAATAGCTCGTGGGAAGTTTGCAAAAGTGGAAGCAATAAACACAAGATCGCGGTGGAGGGACTTTTTGTGCATGATTTCACTGACGATCCTGACTGCAGCAGATTCTTCATCTTCAAAACAGTTGACGATTTATTTTATCTTCTCAAAATTTGCAGCATAGTAGAGTACAGCAGAGAGACATGTACCCCACCTTGTCAAAATAGGCTGAGGAGTTAGCGGAATCTCGGGTGCCATTTCCTTGATCAACTATGCACGTGACGGTGCTTTGAGGAAGATTTTCTTGACATTGGAAACTAGGCGATTGACATTTGGAAACAAGCTCTGTATGTGCTCGGCAATTCTAAGGAGTCCGTGAGCTAAGCATGTCAAATGCAACATTGTGGGGAATAAAACTTTAAGAGCACATGCAGTTTGTTCATGTACGGAGCTGCATCAGTCACAAACAGAAGAACATTTTTGTGTTTTATACCTTCTGGCCAAAGTACAGCAAGTAAAGATATAAACAATTGAGCAATAGTTGAGCTCTTTGACTTCTCCAATACTTCCGATGTCAACAAATACTCCTTTGATGGTTGACCTGCCTCCAGTGTACCAATGACCACATTGGCAACATATCTCCTCACAGCATCAGTTATCTCATCTATTGAGATCCATATTTTGTTGCATGCAACTTCATCCCTAATTTTCTGCACAACAACGTTGAAGTTGTTGTCAACATAATTATTCCTTAATGATGACTCACTCGGTATATGTTCCTCTGTGTATTTCTCTAAAAAAACCTCTGAGAGATTTGTTTTCCAATTTCCACAGTGGAATTCCAGCATCAATGAATGCTTTGCACAGATCACTCGAAAACTCAGATTTGCGACTGGAGCCAGCAGTAAATGTTGTGAGGAGACAAGTTCGCGTATTTCCTACCTTCAGTTTCTCTGCCGCCGACTTGTGTTTATTTGTCTGTACATGCTGGGAGATTAAATATTTCTTCTCATGATTCACTGCTTTTTCACATGCTTTGCAAAACAGCGCACAGTTGTCTGTAGAGAATATATCACTCCCATACGCTCTCACCAAATTGTTCAGTTTTTTACAAGGCGTTGACTTGACTTTAGGCATTTTGACGCTTGCAGGGGTAGATCCTACAAGAACGGGGATGCAGACCTCTACAGGCAGGCCAAGTACAAGCTGAGAAGAGGAATCAGAACTGTCAAGGAAAGGTACTCTGAGAAGTTGAGGAGCAGGTTCTCAGCAAATGACTCTTCTTCAGTGTGGAAGAGCTTGCAAGAAATCACAAGCTACAAGAGGAAAACCTCCCGCTCCTTGGATAATGGTCAGCTGACCAATGACCTGAAAGAGTTCTACTGCCGTTCGGATAAACAGAAACTTAACCCTGGTATGCCCAACACCTAACACCTACTCACAGCCTGAGTCCAGTTTTAAAAGACTACATCCTTCCCCACCTACACCTCCCCAATCACCATTTCACACCTATTTAAAGCATAGTGTAAATTTTCTTGTAAGTTACGTTAAAAAGGCTGATTTAGGCACTCAATCGTGAAAAGGGCATTATCTTCCTGAAATCATCAAAAAAGTAATGTGGCATTTATGGCAAAATCCTGGCTCTACTCATTAGAGATCCTCGGAGTATCTTTAAACTGGAATTTATCTTGCTCTAAACGTTTTCACGTTATTCCCACTCTCATGTGTCTGTGGGCTGCGGATGGCTCGATTGTAATCTAATCATATATTGTCTTTCCGCTGACTGGTCAGCATGCAACAAAATCTTTTCACTGTACCTCGGTACACGTGACAATAAACTAAACTAAAGCTAAATCCCTCACCTTGTTTGAAAGCATGAACTCAGTTCTGAAATTGAGTGTTAAGAGTCAAGAGTGTTTAATTGTCTGATGAAGGGTCTCGACCCAAAACGTCACCCATTCCTTCTCTCCAGAGATGCTGCCTGACCCATTGAGTTACTCCAGCACTTTGTGTCTGTCTTCGCATTTTAAATTGTCATGTGTACTGAAACGAATAATGAAATCCTTACTTGCAGCAGCGTAACAATTCGGTAAACACAGTACTCAATAAATAACATCATAAAACAAATAACAAAAATATGGAATAAATACAAAACACAATATTTGTGTAAGATTAGATCTTTCTCATTCTCCAAGAGGAGGATTGGCATCAGAGCCAATGGGGAAAGTATTGTTAACTGAGACATGGCTGTACTGGGTGAGAATGTTGAAGGTCAGCTACTGAAATGGCAGATGGAGTTTAATCGGAACAAGTGTGAGGTGGTCCACTTTGGGAGGTCGAATGTAAGGGGAAAGTAGAATCAAACATCAAGAGTGTTTCATTGTCATATGCCTCGAAACGGAACAATGAAATTCTTACTTGCAGCAGATATTTAAACACAGGACTCTGTAAAAAACAATAAAAGTTCACTATATATATATGTATACACACACACATACACAGACACACACACACACACACATATATATATATAAGAAAGTTCAGTGTGTCAATAATGCATGTATATATATACATGTATGTGTGTGTACTATAATATATATGTACTATATTATATATACTATTATCTGTATATATATATATGTGTGTGTGTATATATACAAGCCGCGGGTGTTCCGATCCGTCCCGACGTCGGAGGCTTGATCATCCCAGCGAGAGGGCCTGTACAACTGCGGAGGGTTCAGGGCCCCGACCACGGGTGAACAGGAGGAAGATTGACTGGACTTTTGTGCCTTCCATCACAGTGGGAAGTGCTGGTTCCACTGTGGTGGATGTTTATGTTGTAAGTGTTCTTTCTTTCTTGCTTGGAGAGGGACTGCTCATCCGCCTAGCTCGTGCATCATGATCAATGACCAACACAGCACCAAGGTTCCAGCCCCTGATTATACTACAACTGTCTGGTCAGAATTAGAACGCTAGCTGGGGACGGAAGGGAGTGGCAGGACATCGAAGCAGATGGCACCACTCAACCTCGAGTTGGAGATAGATAGATAGAGATGGATGGATGGATGGATAGATAGATAGATAGATAAATAGATAGATAGATATATGCACACACATACACAAACAGATAAGATAGCGTATATAATATAGTGCATAAATATTATAGAGCGCACGCTATATTATATATACGCATGATAGGTAGACACACTGAACTTTTTTGTCTATATATATATATATATATATATATATAGCAATGTTACAAAATTTTGAGATTTAAAAAATCAAGTCTGCAATTTATCCCATCAGATAAAGCATAAAAAGAAGTTTAATTTGACACCTAATTCACTTTCATATCTTCAGTATTAAGAGAGTTATGACCATTTTCATACTCGGAAATTAGCATCTTGTTCCCCATTGCCTTTCAATTGACTTAACTCAAAAGCTGTGATCTAGAATCGTTAAAAGCCCATAACTTTGTTAAAAATTAAGAGAACTCAATGAAATTTCCAGTTATTATAAATTGAAGCATTCTGAAACAAATATGAAACAATCGTACTTGGATGACCTGAAATTAAAGCATATAATTAGTTAGTTATCTAATTGTAGCTAATTACAAAATTCAATGAGTAGATCTAAACATCTATCCATTTCTTAAGAAAAGATAAACTTTTTTTTAATTGCCTAAGTGTCCAAATAACATTCACACAATAATCCACAAATATAACATTATTTTTAAATCTAATTTTCATGAATTTCTGGGCCAAATGGAAGGAATTTAGTGTTTAATGCCTGTAAATTAATGGCCATTTAAATCAACTAGCGAGTGGGTTTTAGTGGAATGCGGTGGATTGGAACGTTGTGGTTTGCTGTGAAGTCGGTATAAAAAATACAGCAGGCTCATACATTTTTTTTGGACCCCATTTTGTAACATGAAAATATTATTAAAGCCTCCATAAAAACCAACTTTTAATATAAAAATAAACTATTTACCTTTTTTTCTCCCCTACGCAAAATCCTTCCCGTTATCGGCGCTCACGGCTTTTGAAGGTGATTTTTAAATTACGCTAGATAATAAATAATCTAGCGTAATTTAAAAATACCTTCATTCATGAAATGTCGGAGCGATTTTTCTTCCGCAACGAAATCGCCCGACATGGATCGACTTGCCCAGTCTGAAGAAAATCGGCACTTTAAGCCCGCCCCCTCTGAAAGGCGCCAAAGTCATGCACACGGGGAGCGGCAGAACTGCAGCGCTGCTCAAGGTAAGTTTTGTAACATACCTAATATATATATATATACACCTATCTATACCTGGATGTAACAGTTTTCGGGCTCCTATACTTCTTCCCGATGGCAGGAGTGCAATGAGTGTGGCCAGGGCGGTGTGGGTCTCTGATGATACTGACTGGATTTTTGAGGCAGTGACGCTTGTAGATATCTTTGATGGTGGGGAGGTCAGTACCCGAGTTGGAATTGGCTTGTGTTCACCACATTTTGCAATCTTTTTCGCTCCTGGGCCTTTGAGTTGCTAAACCAGGCTGCGATGCAGCTGGTCAATATGCTGTACATCCACTATACACCTGTGGAAGTTCAAGAGAGTATTCATTGACATATCGAAAATCTTCCTTGGAAGTAGAGGTGTTGATAGGCTTTCTTTATGATTGCATCAATGTGCTGGGAACAGGACAGATCTTCAGAGATATGTACGGTCAGGAATTTGAAGCTTTTGACTCTCTCCACTACCATCCTGTCGATGATAGTTTTGTAGATCCTTGTTTTTTTTGTGTTTTTTTTTGTATTCAATTTATTGTCATTATCTCATTTTAGAGACGACAAAATGGAATTTTCCTTACAGTCAGTAACATAAAAGTAAATAATAAATAAATAAACATTTTTTTTTTTTTTAAGCACAAACACAGAAGTCCACACACAACATAACCCCACAGCGGCACCAGAGTTAAGGAAGGTACCATAGTCCAGCCGGCCTCCCCGCCGATCTTCCCAGATGTTCACCCGTGGTCGGGGCCTCCTGAGCACCCGCAGGCCCTCTCGCTGGGAACGATGGAACCCCGACAGAGAACATCCTCAGCGGCCCGGACCTCCAGATCAGCCACCTCCCACCGCAGTCCGCGGCTCCCGAAGTCCACAGGCCGAGCCGGGCGGAGTCCGTGATGTTGGTCAGCGCCGCCCGCGTTGGGAGCTCCGCGACGTCGGTGCAGAAGGCCCAGCACTCCGGAGCTCCAAACGGCGATCCCCGGTGAGGCATCGCCTGGCCCTCGATGTTTCCAACGCTGCGCCGCTGCTGCTGGAGCTCTGGTCGGTCCCGGCAGGAAAGGCCGCACCAATCCAGTAGGTAGGCCACGGGGGGGGAGGGGGTCGAGGATGAGACTCGAATAATAGTCGCATCCTCTCCAGGAAGCGAGTGGAGGACGGTATCCCCCTTACCGTACCCTCTTCCCCTCACATAAAGACATTAAAAAACCCCACAAAAAACGTCTTCAAACATAACAAAAAAACAAAAAGATACCGGACTGAAGGCAGAGGCAGCTAGCAACAGCGCCACCGGATGTCCGCATATCTTCTTCATCCTCTTCCAAAGTCTGTAATCAGTTCCTTAGTCTTACTGACATGGTATCATCGGCGAACTTGAAGATGGAGATCAAACTGTGTACAGCTACACAGTGGTGATTACGGAGCAGGGGGCTGAGCACGCAGCCTTGAGTTGCTCCTGCGCTGATGGTTATCAGGAAGGAAGTGTTGCTTCCAATTAGCACAGACTGTGGTCAATTGATGTGGAAGTCAAGGATCCAGTGGCAGAAGGTTGCGCAGAGACCCAGTTCCGTGAGTTGCTGCCCAGCTTGGAGGACATGATGGTGTTGAATGCTGAGTTGTCATCTATGAGTAATAGCCTGACATTTGTGTTTTTATTATGTAAGTGGTCCAGTGCAGAGTGGAGAGCTAGTGAGATCGCATCTTCCGTTGACCTGTTGTGGTGTAATGGGTTGAAGTTCTTGCTGAGGTAGAAGTTGATATGCACCATAACTAACCTCTCAAATCAGTTCATCACCACGGACGTTAGTGCCACCGGTCGGTTGTCGATGAAGCACGTCACTTTACTCTTATTATTGATGCCCTTTTAAAGTATGTGGGAATCTCAGACCTCAGCAATGAGAGGTTGAAGATGTCCACAAAAACTCCAGCCAGTTGGTTTGCACGTGTTTTCGGAACACGCAATCGGGTATACCATCAGGTCCAGACGCTTTCCGAGGGTTCAGCTTCCGGAGCTCCTGATGTCGGCCTCCGATACTGTGACTGAAATACCATCAGGGCTTATGGGTGCTCGGGAAGGCACATCAGCGTTGTCCCTATAAAAGCGTGTGTAGACCCAGTGAGCTCATCGGGGAGTGATGCTTCGCCGTCGTTTGAGCTGCCCCCTGATTTTGCCTTGTTGGAGGTGATGGTGAGCAAGCCCTGCCTCAGCTGCCAAACATCTGCCTCTTCCTCCAGTATACAACTGATGGCAAGACCTCACAGCATTGATGTCCAGAGAGATGCGGGTCCAAGTCTGTTGCTCCCTGAAAGTGAGAACACAGGTAGATGGAGCGGCATATAGTATGTATGCTTGCCTTTATGGGTTGGGGTACTGTGTAGAAGAGTCAGGAAGTCTTGTTGCAACTTTATCGGGTTTCGGTTGGGCTGCATTCGGAGTATTATGTGCAGTTCTGGTCACCGCATTACAGGAAGAATGTGGAGAGGAAGGCGAAGGGATTTAGCAGAATACTGCCTGGATTAGTGAATACTACCTATAGAGAAAGAATGTTGGAGGTTGAGGAGAGACCTGATAGAATTATATTAGATAGGGTAGATAGTCAGAACCTTATACCAGGATGGGATTGTCAAGGATTAGAGGGCATAGCTTTAAAGTGCGGGGCATTTTTCCCGCAGGGAGTGATGGGTGTCTGGAACGTGCTGCCAGGGGTGCTAGTGTAGGCAGATACTAGAGTGGCATGAGTATTTTAGATAGCCACATGGATATGCAAGGATTGGTGGGATGTGGATCACGAGCAGGCAGAGAAGATTCATTTAGCTTGGAATCATGTTCGCACCGACATCTGTTCCTGTGCTGTACTGTTCGATGTTGTATAAAACCAAATAACCAACAAACCTGTACGACAATGGAATGTGTGTGGAAACTGGAGCTCCCAGAGAAAACCCACGCAGGTCACAGGGAGAACGTACAAACTCCAAACAGACAGTACCTGTAGTCTGAATCAACCCCGGGTCTCTGGCGCTGTAAGGCAGCAACACCGTCTTTTTGTGTCCTTTCAAAGTTTCTTGCACCTTCTGGTCTAGTCCTATCTCAAAACTTTCTAATTGTTTATTTTCTGGTGCTAATTTCCTGTCCTTACACTTTCTTTTCAATACAAGGTTCATGTTCTCCACCCTTGTTCCACCCCACTCCGTCCCGTCTCCCCAACACACGTTTCTGACGCAACAGTGCTTGGACTTTATAGCACCCGCAAACTCAACAATAGCATCATCTCGGATATCGGGTGCTCAGAATTTACAATCTTCGATCTTCTCCCAATCATTTCACATGTTGCCCAACCTCCCCCTTGTTTGTTCACTGTCCCGACCACTCTCTATCACTCATTAGCCCTCAGCACCTCTGAGCAGCTAATTGCATTTCAAAACATTGCAGCTCAATAAATCTTTGGTTAAGCTGCATTTAGAAACATAGAAACATAGAAATTAGGTGCAGGAGTAGGCCATTCAGCCCTTCGAGCCTGCACCTCCATTCAATATGATCATGGCTGATCATCCAACTCAGTATCCCGTACCTGCCTTCCCTCCATACCCTCTGATCCCCTTAGCCACAAGGGCCACATCTAACTCCCTCTTAAATATAGCCAATGAACTAGCCTCAACTACTCACTGTGGCAGAGAGTTCCAGACACCCACCACTCTCTGTGTGAAAAAAGTCCTTCTCATCTCGGTCCTAAAGGATTTCCCCCTTATCCTTAAGCTGTGACCCCTTGTCCTGGACCTCCCCAACATCGGGAACAATCTTCCAGCATCTAGCCTGTCCAACCCCTTAAGAATTTTGTAAGTTTCTATAAGATCCCCTCTCAATCTCCTAAATTCTAGAGAGTATAAACCGAGTCTATCCAGTCTTTCTTCATAAGACAGTCCTGACATCCCAGGAATCAGTCTGGTGAACCTTCTCTGCACTCCCTCTATGGCAATAATGTCCTTCCTCAGATTTGAAGGACACAGTGGATGCACAGAGTTTTTATACCCAGAGTAGGGGAATCAAGCACCATAGGTTTAATGCGAGAGGAGAAAGATTTAATAGGAATCTGAGGTGCAATTTTTTCACGCAGAGGGTATTGGGTATATGGAATGAGCTGCCAGAGGAGGTAGTTGAGGCAGAAACTAGAACAACATTTAAAAGACATTTGGTAAGATACATTTAGAGAGATGAAAAAGGTTTAGAGGGATATGGGACAAAAGCAGGCAGGTGAAACTAGTGTAGATTGGGCACCTTGGTCAGCATGGGCAAGCTGGCTGAAGGGCCTGTTTCCCTGCTGTATGACAATGATTCTTAGTCATGATGCAGCTCTATAGGACTTTGGTTATGTTGCAATTGGAGTATTGCGTGCAGTTCTGGTCGCCCCATTACAAACATATATGGAGGCTTTGGAGAGGGTGCAGAGGTTTGCCAGGATGCTACCTGGATTAGAAGTTTTCAACCACAAGGAGAAGTTGGATAACCTTTGTGTGATCGTTTCGCTGAACACCTTCGCTCAGTCTGCCGGGGGCCTACCTGAACTCCCGATTGCCAAACAGTTTAATTCCCCTTCCCATTCCCACACTGACCGACCTTTGTGTCTTGGGCCTCCTCCAATGTAACACTGAAATCAAACGCAACATGGAGGGACAGCACCTCATATTTTGCTTGTGCAGCCTATAGCCCAGTGGTTTGAATAATGATTTATCTAACTTGAAGCAACTCTTGCATCCCCTCTCTCTCCGACCATCCCCCACCCAAGTTGTTGTGTTAGTTTCAAAGTTGTTTTATTGTTTCATTGTCTATAACTCGTTTTCACCTAGCCCACAGCTAACAATGGCCTGTTTCCGTTATCATTGTTGCCTTTTTTGCATATCTTTCATTCATTTGTTCTATATCCCTCTCTATCCTTGCCTTTCCCCAGACTCTGTCTTAAGAAGGGTCTCGAGCCGAAATGTCACATATTTATTTTCTCCAGCGACACTGTCTGACCCGCTGAGTTACTCCAGCTTTTTGTGTCTATCTCCCGTTTAAACCAGCATCTGCAGTTCTTTCCTACATAATACCTTTTTGCTGACTGTTTCTAGGAGTTCCCTCAGCACCTGCCGCAAGGTGACGTGCCTCAATGACTATCGACCTGTGGCACTAACGCCTGTGGTGATGAAGTGCTTCGAGAGGTTGATCATGGCGCAAATCAACTCCTACCTCGACAAAAACCTGGACCCACTGCAGTTCGCTTACCGCCGCAACAGATCAACGGTGGACGCGATCTCGCTGGCCCTCCACTCCGCTCTGGACCACTTGGACAACAAAAACTCATATGTCAGGCTGCTATTTATTGACTACAGCTCAGCATTTAACACAATCATTCCCTCCAAGCTGGTTACCAAACTCGCAGAACTGGGTCTTTGCGCATCCCTCTGCAATTGGATCCTCGACTTCCTCATCCACAGACCACAGTCTGTTCGTATTGGTGGAAATGTGTCAGACTCGATAACAATCAGCATGGGAGCACCTCAGGGCTGCGTGCTCAACCCCCTGCTGTACTCACTCTATACTCATGACTGCGTAGCCGGTCATAGCGCGAACTCCATCATCAAGTTCGCTGACGACACCACTGTTGTGGGACGTATCACTGATGGGGATGAGTCCGAGTATAGAAGAGAGATCGAGCGACTGTCCATATGGTGCCAGCGCAACAACCTGGCCCTCAACACCAGCAAAACCAAGGAACTGATTGTGGACTTTGGAAAGAGTAGGATGGGGACCCACAGTCCTGTTTACATCAACGGGTCGATGGTTGAAAGGGTCAAGAGCTTCAAATTCCTGGGCGTGCACATCTGTGAAGATCTTTCCTGGTCTGAGAATACAGATGCAATTATTAAGAAAGCTCATCAGCGCCTCTACTTCCTGAGAAGATTACGGAGAGTTGGTCTGTCAAGGAGGACTCTCTCTAACTTCTACAGGTGTACAGTAGAGAGCTTGCTGACTGGTTGCATCATGGCTTGGTTCGGCAACTTGAGCGCCCTGGAGAGGAAAAGACTCCGAAAAGTAGTAAACACTGCCCAGTCCATCATCGGCTCTGACCTTCCTTCCATCGAGGGGATTTATCACAGTCGCTGCCTCAAAAAGGCTGGCAGCATCATCAAGGACCCACACCACCCTAGCCACACACTCTTCTCCCTGCTACCTTCGGGTTGAAGGTACAGGAGCCTGAAGACTGCAACAACCCGGTTTAGGAATAGCTACTTCCCCACAGCCATCAGGCTATTAAATCTGGCTCGGAACTCTGAACATTAATATCCCTCCATCTGTTATTTGCACTTTATTAATTTATTAAGTCATGGGCGTATTTATGTATAGAATTGTAGTCAATGGTTTCTATGTTCTGTTGTGCTATGCAAAGAAAGATTTTCATTGTCCTGTCAGGGACACATGACAATAAACTCTTTTGACTTTGACTTTGACTTTGACATGGGCTGGCAGCAGTGATCCATTGAAAACAGCCACATTAGGCCATGATTGAGCAGAAAATTCATGTTAAATGTGGAGTGAGCCGAAATGTGGCCGAAATCCAGCTCAGTTTAAATTAACCAACCTTCTTACCAAAGATAGACACAAAAAGCTGGAATAACTCAGCGGGACAGGCAGCATCTCTGGAGAGAAGGAATGGACGACGTTTCCGGTCGATATCCTTCTTAAACCAGCATCTGCAGTTCCTTCCTACACAACCTTCTTACCAAATTGGTCAAGTTCCCATCTTTGGTGAATAGTTGGCCCTTCTCCTTCATAGACGACCCCTCAGTTTCAAGGATGACTTACTTCCACTCCAGTTCTGTCGGTTTCCTCAAACAATAGGCAAATTTCCTCGATTTTTTTTTTCCTTCTTGGAGTTTGGATTTGTTTTCTCCGGTGACCAGAAACTGTGGTTGTGGGAAAAGTTGTGTGGGACACATTGAATCACACTGATCCAGCCACAGTGATTGCAGGACAAGCTCAGTGGAGGTACTACGGATAGACACCAAAAGCTGGAGTAAGTTAGCAGGACAGGCAGCATCTCTGGAGAGAAGGAATGGGTGATGTTTCAGGTCAAGACCTTTCTGCAGACATACTAGTAATATGGACGTGTTTTGGTTGCACTATGGACTTCAGGTTTATTTTGCACTAGCATTATGGTTATTAATTATTGGATTTTTAATTATTATATTTATCTGTGTGTATTGCGTTTATTGGTGTTATGCAGCTGTATGTAAGCATTTCTTTTTTTTGTTTGCTCATATGACAATTAAAACTCTGGACTAAACGATCCTCATTGCCTTTTTTTTTGATAGAATGTAAAGCAAATGCAAGCACCAATTTATAATCCAACAAACACGTGAGGAGTTAGCTTCCTTATCTTTTATTACCAATGCATTAGTTATCGGACACGTATACAAAGTCAGCAATTCACATTTTCTACTGATAACATTTATCAGAGTTTTAAATAATAATAATAACAATGCATTATTTTACAGAAATATCGGGTGGTGGGCAGTTCGAGATGGCTGGGAGCTACAGTATGGGCACCGTATGCTGCGTGTACGGTCGTGAAATTCAGCCCTTACCTGGGGGCAGAGGAAAGATTGGAAAACCCACAAACAGAATCAGATTTAAAAGGCGACACCTTGCACAGGAGATTGAACAGCTCTGGAGACAAAAGTGACGGGCGATCTTTAAAATTACAATGGGGTTGTGACATGATGGGTAACGTGATTTGTGAAGCAGTCTGAAAGTAAAATTTGTAAATATATAGAGTAACTTTCAATAAATAACAGGACAAAAATGTTACTCAAAGAGCAGACAGAAAGTAGAACCATATGCAATAATGAAGGAACACGGCTTGTACGCACGAGAGGAGAACTGAAAGTGTTGATGCTCGAGAAAGATGCACTGATATGCTGAAGTAAACCAGGATGTGAGGAGACTGGTGGGGACGCAGACCCTGCTATCATCCCATTGAGACAAACTGCTCATTCTCTGCTGGAACATTGCTATACATAAAACTAATACGATACCCAATGATTCCCAAGTTAATTTTAATAACTGGTCAGCAGCCTAGCATAGCACTAGCTGAGGTAACACTACGAGAAACTATCAGCCAAGCCCTTTCCAGGCGAAGTCTCACCACCCACCCATCGCTAGATTCAATGCTCTTCCCCTGCGTGCTGTCATGGCAAGGTTAATGAGGGCACACCGTGTCCTGGGTTGGCATAAAAAGCCAGTTCAGCTGCACTCTCACGCAATTTACAGGATTCTCATAGACACACGCCCACCCTTAAGGAAATAAACGATAACTTCAGATGTTCTTGATCATCTTGATCATGTTCCCCTTCAACTCGCCCTTCAACAATTTGAACTTTGCATTCTGTCATGACCTTCCGACTCACCCTGTGGGGAATTGCTTCCCCCGAGAGCAAAGGTCTCTCAGCCAGATTGGTGACTGCTTACCACACAGGGGCCTGGTAAGTCCTTGGTGATATGACCATGGTTAGTGTCACAGGCAAAGCTGGGTCTGTTCACATGTGCACTCACACACACACACACACAGAAGGGCGGCACGGTGGCACAGCGGTAGAGTTGCTGCCTTACAGTGCTTGCAGTGCAAGAGACAGGGTTCGATCCCGACTATGGCTGCTGTCTGTATGGAGTTTGTACGTTCTCCACGTGACCGTGTGGGTTTTCTCCGAGATCTTCAGTTTCCTCCCACAATCCACAGAGGTTAATGAGTTTGTAGTTATAATGTAAAATTGTCTTCAGTGTGTGTAGGATAGTGTTAATGTGCGGGGATTGCATTCGGCATGGACTCGGTGGGCCGAAGGGCCTGTTTCCACGCTGTATCTCTAAACTAAACTAAATATACACACCCACACAATCCTGTTGTCACCTGAAAGAGAAGGTCTAGCTGATGTATCTGCCTTAGTCCACTTGCAATAGAGGGAAGGCAGAGTCCAGCTGCAGTTGGTCGCTGAAGCCAAACTTCATGAACATCACATCCCATGGACTCTGATACACAGAGTTGAACTGAATGGTGGACGCATCACTGAACACTGGTCCAGAATGTGTTTGGTTCTGTTTCCTTATCAAAAAGGGTGTAGAGATACAGCACGGAAACTTTAGAGATACAGCACAGAAACAGGCCGTTCGTGCCGTCCAGCCATTCCCGCAGAATAGCATTATCGTACACCCACAAGGGACAATTTACAATTTGACCAAGCCAATTAACCCACAAACCTGCATGTCTTTGGAGTGTGGGAGGAAACTGGAGCACCCAGAGAAAACCCGTGCAGGTCACGGGAAGAACGTACACAAACTCTGTACAGACAGCACCTGCAGTGATGATCGAACATGGTCTCTGGCGCTGTTAGGCAGCAAGTCTACTGCTGTACCACCGTGCTGCCCCTACTGAGCAGGTTTCCGCTAAACATCTTACCTATTCATTATACTGTTTTCAGATATTCTGATAAAGTGCCTTAAATTATTTTCAATTGCCACTAACATGCCAACGTCCGTGGTTAGTGGCAGCACTCTGTCTTTGAACGTGGGACTGAAGCTCTGTAACAATGGGACACTATGAGCACAGGTCAATGTGAGGAAGTGCATATCCACACATTGCTCCTGCTCCCAATAGCTGCAGCTTCAAGCATTTACAAGCTGGGTTGCCAACACTAGTTATCTCCGGTGGTTTCACCTCCCTCCTCTCCCCACACTTGCCCAGCCACGTTATTCCTGCAGATTAGGTTAAAATAAACTGAGAGAAATATATGACTTTTTCCACACTTAGTTATTCTTTCCTTAGGAGTCACTTACAGCGGTATCCAGGCACGTCAATTCCTGGACAGTCAAGGATGACCTGATGGGGTTGACAATAAGGCAAGGCCAATTTTTGACAGACCATCATAGTCTACTTAGCCAGATTCATGTCGATCACGTTTGGAGTTTGGGAAGGCCAATAGGTTACTTCAGTGCATAACCCTACTAAAGACGAATATTTGAGGCGTTTTCAAAGGCCAGGTCTATACTCCTGTCCCTTGAAGTGTGGGAGGGTATGCTTGGAGCCACTGGTATCCTCCGACACGATGGTTCGGATCACCGACAGATCTTAACTTCATCCAAAAACAAGAGTACTAGATGAAATGAATATCCGTCTTCAATGGAAAGCTGATTGGTTTGGACCCTGTGGTTTGCCGTCCTGGGTTCCTCCTCAACGCAGGCATGTACAGAGTGACACAAAGTGGGAGTTGAGGTAGTTGAGGCAGGTACTATCGCAACGTTTAAGAAACATTTAGACAGGTACATGGATAGGACAGGTTTAGAGGGATATATGGACCAAACGCAGGCAGGTGGGACTAGAGTAGATGGGACATGTTGGCCTGTGTGGGTAAGTTGGGCCGAGGGGCTTGTTTCCACGCTGAGAGACTCAATAATTCTATTACTCTAAATGTTTTCTGCTGCACTGTGACTAAGTGCTGGAGTGACTCAGCGGGTCGGGCAGTATCTCCGGAGAACATGGATAGGTGATGTTTCGGGTTGAGACTCTTCTTCAGACGGGTTTCCAGAGATGCTGCCCGACCTGCTGAGTTTCTCCAGCACCTTGTGTCCTTTTGTGCATTAATCAGCATCTGCAGTTCTTTGTTTTGTACATGAACAGAGTGTGCAGACTCGTCTGTTCGAAGCTGAATCGTGGGATTACAGCCCACAGGACATTCTTGGGACAGTGGGAGTGAGGGACTGCACTCCCTAATAACCTTGTGATCAAAAACACAGGAACAAAAAAAAGACGCCTTTATCATCAAATGCAACTGGAGTTCCTCACAGCACAGAGATTCCTTGCCTTTAGTATTCAGTTATGTCTCCAAAGGCAACGACTGAAATGGGGGGGGGGGCTGGAGATACTCATCCTCTGGAACTATGAGGCACATTAACATTAGAGTTCAGGGCCCTTTATAGTAATTAAAGTGTTCTGTTTGCAACATTAACAGCAATTTGTTCCTCCAGTCTTTTCTGTTTGTTACAGGTAGAGCTCTTGATAAATACAGATTTTTTCAAGAACGGGAATACCGATTCTCCTCCCCACCCACAAACCTTCTACTCCCACTTTCCACCCTGGCTATTTTATGCTCTTCCCATCGACTTGTTACAACCAGTCACTCTGCGAAGGCCGATGGGAAGCATCGGAGTGAGGGGCAATCTCTGATTCTCCCTCACATGGTGGACGGGGAGACAGGGGAACAAAGGCTCTATTTCAAGGATACACACTTCCCTCCCGACCCAACTATCATCAAATTGAAACAGCATCAAGTTTCAGTCAAGAAGTAATCAAAATATGATCGAGTATTTCTTTTGGTCACGCTCTGGTGGGTTTTGACAGCAAGCAAGGCTGCAAATAGCTTTGAGTAGACCCATTTATACCCTAAAGCCCCTGTCCCACTTAGGAGACCTAAACAGCAACCTCTGGTGACCTTGCCCACCACCCAAGGTTTCCATGAGTTCACCGGAGGTTTTGGTCACTCTCCCTAATGGTCGAAAGTGGTTTCCGCGTGGTCGAGGCTTCATCTAGGTTGCTGCTATTTTTTCATCATGATTATAACCGGCCTCGACTAAAAATAGGTTGCCGTTTTAAAATTGATAATTTTTTAGCCGCAAGTCTAGTCGAAGCCGGTTTTCTTCATAGTCGAGGAAGGTTTTCAACGTATGCGTGGGAGGTGGTAGGAGGTTGCAGGTCACCTCAACCTTGATTTTTTTTTTTGAGTGGCGGACAAGGTCACCAGAGGTTGCTGTTTAGGTCTCCTAAGTGGGACAGGGGCTTAAGACACCTCTCCTCAAAACACAGGGCTCCTCCACCAGTCACCCCTGGACTTGCATATGGGTGAACGTGCAGTCTCCCTGCGGTGCTGAAGGGGACAGACGTCAGCAGTGAATTAACCAGCGGTCTTACAGATATCTTTTTAAGCTGTTGCAGAGGATCAGTAGTGAGCAAACGAGAGCGGAGCGACAGAGAGAAGGAGCAGACAGGGAGCCACCAGGGCAATGCAACTAACGTATTTGGACTCGGGGGACACAGGAGAGACACGATCAACACAGAGGGATGTGTGAAATTCATACTCTCAACACACTCCACAGCCCCCGATGGGATTCAGAGGTTTTCTTCAGTTTACCCGCAAAATAAAAAGGAACAGAATATTTACACAGACAGGGTACAAGTAAAGGGAGGCAAACTCCCCGTGGAATATTCTAAACCAATTACGTTTTAAACCAGTAGGTTCTGGTGAACAGCTGACAGTGTAATCACTTCTTGGTAAAGGTACAATTTATTTACACACATCCAACAGGCAAAAATACTCTTCATTATCTATTTGACTTCTGTATAACGCAATCAATACTATTTTCTTCTGCCAGGGTCGACTGGCATGACCTTTAGGCAGAAGATAGACAGAATGTGCGGGAGAGACTCAGCGGGTCTGGCAGCTCCTCTGGAGAAAAGGAATAGGCGAGGTTTCAGGTCAAGACCCTTCTTCGGAGCCTTCCACAGTCTGTGGAAGGGGCTCGACCCGAAACGTCACCTATTCCGTTTCTCCGGAGATGCTGCCTGACCCGCTGAGTTACTCCAGCCATTTGTGTCTATCTTCGGTGTAAACCAGAATCAGCAGTTCCTTCCTACACAATGACCTTTCGGCAGTTGGTTTGTTGTCCACCCCCATTCAGTGTCTGATGGTCGGTCGTCATGGCATGGCGGATCGGAGACCCCCTCCCCACACAACATGTCGGGGGGTGGTGGGGAAGGGTCCCCGCCTTTGGGAAAGCCAACGCTACACATCGATGCCCTTGACCAGCGAGGTCTCCAGCGTGATGTTGAAGTCGTGCAGCGTCTGGAGGACACGGATCAGCGTGTTGACAGTGGCGCGGTCACGGAGCAGGGCGCCATCCTCGTACATCCTGGAGATGACCGGGCACTCTGCCAGCAGCGGGATCCACTGGTGGAGCAGATGATCCCTGTTTCGGAGAGAGAGGGAGGAATGAGCAAAGAGCGGTGTCCAAGCCAACATCACTGCACATCTCCCATTGTTGTCTTTCTGTCCTGGGCCTGCTCCATTGTCAGAGCGAGGCCCAGCGCAAATTGGAGGAATAACACCTCATATTTCGCTTGGGCTGCTTACACCCCACCCCAGCAGTCTGAATATTGACTTCTCTAACTTCAACTAACCCTTGCCTTCCCTCTCTCTCCGTCCCTCCTCCCTTCCTAATTCACCAACTAGTCTGACCTCATTTACGTTTTATCTCGGTTTGCCTTGTTGTTACCTTCTCCTAGGGTAAGGGTTGGCACAGACTTGATGGGCCGAAGGGCCTGTTTCAATGCTGTATCTCTAAACTAAGCTAAACTAAACTAAATCCGAAAAGCGAGATTGCCCACACTACCACAGACAGCATCCAACGTTACGCTGCACTTTTAACATGGTTACACACTCAGGCAAATCTCCCAGGAACAATCATTTGACCACAATTGACACCAAAGCCAAAGGAGGAGAGATTGGGCCAATCATCACCCATTCCTTCTATGCAGAGATGCTGCCTGTCCCACTGAGTTACTCGAGCATTTTGCGTCTATCCCCTTATTAACCCCTGCTGCCCCACACTCTAGTCGAACTGGACCATTGGAAGTAGATTCGACAATGAAATTATCCCCCCATGTCGCTGTGACCTGCACCTGTGCATTCCTCCATTCCCCAACCCTCTTCCACATCCACTTGTTTGCCTGCTGTTGGCAGCCACTCTGATCCTCACTACGAGTGCTATCTATACCTAGTTTGTACGTACTCCCTGCGACTGCATGGGCTTTCTCCCATTGCTCCGGTTTCATCCCACATTCCAAAGACGTACAGGTTTGCAGGTTAATTGGCTTAGGTAGAAAACAAATTGTAAACTGCTGTAAGGGGGTGCCCGCTGGTCGGTGTGGACTCAGTGGGCCAAAGGGCCCGTTTCCATGCTGTATTTCTAAAGTCTAGAGTTGTCCAAGCCCATCCTTCTCTGAACCTCTCCTCCATCTCCTCTCTCCATCTTCCTTCAGACATTCATGGAGCCCAGTGCTTTGATCAGACATTGGCCCAATCTCTCCTCCTTTGGCTTTGGTGTCAATTGTGGTCAAATGATTGTTCCTGGGAGATTTGCCTGAGTGTGTAACCATGTTAAAAGTGCAGCGTAACGTTGGATGCTGTCTGTGGTAGTGTGGGCAATCTCGCTTTTCGGATTTAGTTTAGTTTAGCTTAGTTTAGAGATACAGCATTGAAACAGGCCCTTCGGCCCATCAAGTCTGTGCCAACCCTTACCCTAGTTCTATCCTGCACATGAAGGACAATTCACAGTTTTACCAGTGCCAATTAACCTGCACACCTGCACACCTTTGAAACGTCAAGAGGAAATCGGAAAACACGGCGAAAACCCACTCGGTTACGGGGAGACTGTACAATCTCTGTACAGACAGCACCTGCAGTCAGGATCAAACCTGGTTCTCTGGTGTTGTAAGGCAGCGACTCTAACAATGCGCCACCCTGAGTTGTGCCGCAAGGAACGGCCGATAGGTTTCTACTCACAGTTTCAGAGGTTGAACTGAATTTGCTGCCTCCCTTCCCTGCAAGTACCTCTGCTGAGTAAGTATCACCATTATTATCTGTGACTGCACCACACGTGACTATTTACAAAGGCCTTTCACGGAGATGACACAGGCTTGGTGCGTTAAATGGACTTTCCGACACTGCACAAGTCTCTGTTTTTGTCTAGCATTCCCAGCTTCTAATTCAAACAATGAACACTGACTGCGGGGCTGTGGCGCAGTGGTAGAGTTGCTGCCTTACAGCAGTACAGGTTCGATCCTGACTGCGGGATGTTGTCTGTATGGAGATCGTACGTTCTCCCCGTGACCTGCGTGGGTTTCCTCCCGCACTCCAAAGATGTACAGGTTTGTGGGTTAATCGGTTTGGTATAATTGTACATTGTCACCAGTGTGTATCGGATAGTGCCATTGTTTGGGGATCGCTGGTCAGCACGGACTCGGTGGGACGAAGGGCCTGTATCTACGCTGTATCTCTAAACTAAACTCAAACACTGAACTAAACACTGGGCACTGACAAAGGGAGAAGGGACCTCTGGTTTTGTGTGGGGTTGAGATCACTGCAGGGTGATGGGGCTGCCTTCATTGAGGCACCATGTGAGCTGCTCAGCACTATGCAGAGCACGGCTGACTGTTCACTGCAGGATCCCCATGGGAATAAGTTCTTGTTCCGTCTTTTTAGTTTCTTGGCTCTTCCTGTGGTTGTGAACAGGGCAGGACGCGAGTAGCGTGGCCGCATGGAAGAGCAAACGCTTTCTTAAGTTCACAAGTGATAGGAGCAGAATCAGGCCATTCGGCCCATCAACTCTACTCAATCATTCAATCATGGCTGATCTATCTCTCCCCTCGACCCCATTTTCCTGCCATTTCCCCATAGCCGTACGAATCACGCTTTGTCGGGGAGAGAGAGGTAGAGATGGGGTGGAGGGAGTGGGGTGTGAGGGAGGAGGGGAGAGTGCTGATGGGGGGAGGGGTAAGGAAGGTGGGGGGCAATGGCAAGGTTGATCCTTGAGGAGACTGGGGAGGCCAGGAGGAGGTGGTGCTGCATCTGGGTAGGGGAGGGGGGGTGGGAGGGGGGGGGGTGTGGGGGACAAGCCCAGGCAAGGGAGGGGCAACTGGGAAGTGGAGAGAGGCCGAGGAGCGGGTGGGCAGGGGAAACCAGGGAGAGGGCTGAGACAGGGAAGGGCAAGGGCAGAAACAGGAGAGGGGAGATGTGTCGGGTAGATGTGGGAGACTGATCAGAGAGGAGAGCAGCAACGATGAGATGCAGGATTGATGGAGAGAAACGATGACAGTAATGGACGGAGACATAAAGGATGTACGACACAGTGAAAGAGAAGGGCAGGTTGATGGAGAGTGAGAACCGTGAGCCAGATTGGGAGATGTACACACGAGGGCGCATGGGGATGGGGAAGGGGGGAGTTAGGGTGGGTACACTCTGCTTCCAGCTGAGGAGCACGGTCTGGGCCAGGCGTCGTGCTGTGGGCATGCGGCCCGTACCTGGCTCCCAGACACACGAGCAGCTGCAGCTTCCCGTCTTTCCCGATGTTCCTCGGCGCGCTGTTAATGGCGTTCACGTATTGACACAGCGATCGCGAGGTCTCCGCCCATCGTTTCCCATCCAGCAGGTTGACCTGGGACTCCTCCTCTTCGGCCGTTTCAAAGTACGTGACCGCTTTCTCTGTGTTTCAAGAGGCGGGAAAAGAATAAGAGTAAGTCCATTTTGTGGACACAAAATGCTGGAGTAACTCAGCGGGATAGGCAGCATCTCTGGAGAGAAGGAATGGGCGACGTTTGGGGTCGAGACTCTTCTTCAGACTGATGTCAGGGGAGGGGGAGGGACAAAGATAGAATGTAGTCGGAAACAGTAAGACTGGTGGACGAACTGGGAAGGGGATGGAGAGAGAAAGCCAGGGCTATCTGAAGTTACATAAGTCAATGTTCATATCGCTGGGCCTCACTCTGACAATGGAGGAGGCCCAGGACAGAAAGGTCAGATTGGGAATGGGAGGGGGAGTGGAAGTGCTGAGCCACCAGGAGATCAGGTTGGTTAAGACGGACTGAGCGGAGGTGTTGAGCGAAACGATCGCCGAGCCTGCGCTTGGTCTCACCGAGGAAAGAAAATTATTTCTTACACAGAATAAATCGCCCCTTGTCCCTCCAAAGTCATTGTAGTTAGGTCTAGTTTAGGTTACCATAGTACAGTGAAAAGCTTGCGTTGCATACTAATCATCTTTCTATGCAACATTACAATCTAGCCATCCACAGTGTACATATACATGATAAAGGGAATAATGTTTAGTGCACGAATATGTCCATTAAAGTACGATTAAAGATAGTCCGAAAGTCTTCAATGAGATAGGTAGTAGCTCAGGACTGCTCTCCAGTTGTTGGCAGAATAGTTCAGTTGCCTGATAACAGCTGGGAATAAACTGGCCTTGAATGTGGAGGTGTGCGTTTTCACACCTATACTTCTTGCCTCATAGGAGGGGGGAGAAGAGAGTGTGGCCAGAGTGAGACTCGCCCTTGATTACGCTGCTGGCCTTGCTGAGCCAGCGTGAGGTGTAAATTGAGTCAATGGAGGGGAGGTTGGTTTGTGTGATGGCCTGGGCTGCGTCCACAAGTCTCTGTGATTTTGTGCCGTCTTCGATAGATGTAGAGATTGCGGTCTAGAGATGACGTATTTACCAGTTCAGACTAGTTTAGTTTATTGTCACGTGTACCCAGGTACAATGAAAAGCTTTTGTTGCACGCTAACCAGTCAGCAGAAAGACAAAACAAGATTACAATCGAGCCATTTACAATGTACAGATGCATAATAACATTTAATGCAAGGTAATGCCAGCAAAGTCTGATCAAGGATAGTCCGAGGGTCACCAATGAGTTAGATAGTAGTTCAGCACTGCTCTCTGGTTATGGTAGGATGATTCAGTTGCCTGATAACAGCTGGGAAGAAACTGTCCCTGAATCTGGAGGTGTGTGTTGGGAATTGGACTGGCTAAGGTGGGGGATGGGGGGGAGACATATATAGCTGCTGGGGGCCGGACTGTTCCGGGAGCTTGCTCAAGGTGGGATACCGGTGATGGAGACACCAGGGTCAGCCTGCCTTCTCTTCCCATCCTACCAGGCAATGATCGTGGAATGTGGGAAGTGAGGGGAGGAATGAGAACAAATCCATTTATGATAGAGAGGTAGAAGCAAGGAACAGCAGGAGCTGGTTTACCAAGGAAACTGATACATCATCTATTTTGAATGTTTTTTTCCTCAATAAGGTCTCATGCAGTGAGTTTTATTATTATTCATGTCTAGTGTTTTCTGAGTCATTCGTAACTGTCACTGTATGTCATGTTGTTACTTGTGGGCGGAGCACCAAGGCAAATTCCTTGTATGTGAATACTTGGCCAATAAACTTACTTACTTATTTACTTATAGAAACATAGAAATTAGGTGCAGGAGTAGGCCATTCGGCCCTTCGAGCCTGCACCGCCATTCAATATGATCATGACTGATCATCCAACTCAGTATCCTGTACCTGCCTTCTCTCCATACCCCCTGATCCCTTTAGCCACAAGGGCCACATCTAACTCCCTCTTAAATATAGCCAATGAACGGGCCTCAACTACCTTCTGTGGCAGAGAATTCCAGAGACTCACCACTCTCTGTGTGAAAAATGTTTTCCTCATCTCGGGCTTAAAGGAATTCCCCCTTATCCTTAGACTGTGCCCCCTTGTTCTGGACCTCCCCAACATCGGGAACAATGTTGGGGAGGGTGCAGGGGAAGGTGGAGAATAAATCTTTCCCAGGGATATTCACCTGTATTCCACAAGATGGCGCAATGCAGCCACCTTCCACACGAGGTCCATTATGTTTTTGATTGAAAGATACAGCATGGAAACAGGCTCTTCGGCCCACTGAGTCCATGCCAACCACTGATCACTCCTTCACACCAGTCTTTCCCTACACACTGGGGACAATTTACAGAAGCCAATTAACCAACAAACTCGAACGTCTTTGGGATATGGGAGGGAACAAGCAAATGCAGATGCAGTTTTACAAAAAAAAAAGACTGCTGGAGTAACTCGGCGGGCAGGCAGCATGTCGATAGGACATGTAGGATAGAATGGATTATAGGAGGTAAAATGGGGGAATGGAGCTGATGGGATTGCCCCAAGAGCCAGCACAGACTTCAATGGGCTGAATGCACTCCTCCTCTTGTTATAAAATATGAAACACAAAATGCCTCTTGGCCAAGGTCCCCAGAGGACATCTAACACTGCTAGCCTAACAGCAACTCAATAAAGTCAACGCATTGAGGAGATGGAAGAAGGCTGGGAACCATAAACCAACACCAAGACCTTGCAGATTCTGGTGAGTCGACCACCAGTGTAGGAACGGCATTCCAACAGGGAGGTGAGTAAGACGCCGCCCCATCCCCTGTGGTGGCACGGCGGTGGTGCGGTGGAGTTGCTGCCTTACAGTGCCAGAGACCTGGGTTCAATCCTGACTACGGGTGCTGTCTGTGTGGAGTTTGTACGTTCTCCCTGTGATCACGTGGGTTCTCCCCAGGTGCTCAAGTTTCTTCCCACACACTAAAGATGTATAGGTCTGTAGGTTAATTGGCTTCGTCAAAGATTGTAAATTGTCCCTAGTGTGTAGGATGGTGCTAATGTATGGGGATCGCTGGTCGGCACGGACTCGAAGGGCCTGTTTCCACGCTGTATTTCTAAACTAAACTGAAGAAGCCCTTCCATCAGATGGTGTAGTGCAGGCCAAATCTGATGTAAAGCGAACGGCTATATTTAGCAATGTTACAAAATTTTGAGATTTTAAAAATCAAGTCTGCAATTTATCCCATCAGATAAAGCATAAAAAGAAGTTTAATTTGACACCTAATTTACTTTCATATCTTCAGTATTAAGAAAGTTATGGCCATTTTCATACTCGGAAATGAGCATCTTGCTTCCCATTGCCTTTCAATTGACTTAACTCAAAAGCTGTGATCTGGAAAAGTTAAATGTCCATAACATTCTTAAAAATTAAGAGAACTCAATGAAATTTTCAGTTATTATAGATTGAAGCATTCTGAAACAAATATTAAACAATCTTACTTGGATTACCTGAAATTAAAGCATATAATTAGTTAGTTATCTAATTATAGCTAATTACAAAATTCAATGAGTAGATCTAAACATCTATCCATTTCTTAAGAAAAGATAAACTTTTTTAAAATTGCCTAAGTGTCCAAATAACATTCACACAATAATCCACAATATAACATAATTTTTAAATCTAATTTTCATGAATTTCTGGGCCAAATGGAAGGAATTTAGTGTTTAATGCCTGTAAATTAATGGCCATTTAAATCAACTAGCGAGTGGGTTTTAGCGGAATGCGGTGGATTGGAACGTTGCGGTTAGCAGTGAAGTCGGGGGGAAAAATATTGGGGGTTCATACATTTTTTGGGGAACCCATTTCGCAACATAAAAATATTATTAATGCCTCCCGAAAAAACAACTTTTAATATAAAAATAAACTATTTACCTTTTTTTCTTCCCTACGCAAAATGCTTCCGGTTGTCTGCGGTCACGGCTTTTGAAGGTGATTTTTAAATTACTCTAGTTAATAAATAATCTAGAGTAATTTAAAAATACCACCATTGATGAAATGTCGGAGCGATTTTTCTTCAGCAACCAAATCGCCCGACATTCATCGATTTGTCCTGCCTGTGGAAAAACGGCACTTTAAGCCCGCCCCCCTCTGCAAGGCGCGAAAGTCGCGCACACGGGGAGCGGCAGAAGTGCAGCGCCGGTAAAGGTAAGTTTTGTAACATACCTACTATATTAATCAGATTTCAGCCTGAAGTGTTGGGGTAAGATATGCACTATTGTGTCAGGTTAACATTGTGCACCAGCTTTAAACTTGTGCAAATAACTAGCAAGTGTGTTAATATTAGTGTAATATGTAAAGGAAGCAGAGAGAATGGTTTCCAGTCATTTAGTATGGGGGTGGGGTGGAAGATTGCAACCTTCACGTGGTCCGCCCTGTTTCGACTAATGCAATCAACTCGACGTGCACAATTGGAAGATCAAATAGAACGAGTTGTCCAACGACTTTAACCATATAACAATTACAACATGGAAACAGGCCTTCTCGGCCCTTCCAGTCCGTGCCGAACATTTATTTTCCCCTAGTCCCATCTACCTGCACTCAGACCATACCCCTCCATTCCATTCCCGTCCATAACTTTAGGCTGTGCACGCCACACGAAAAAAGAAGTATGTGGGTGACCGCGAGTATATTCCACTGTTAAACTTGTCCAGGGTCTGTTCACCAACTACTCTTCCCTTCTACTCCCCCCCTCCCCCACTATTAATACCGTGTTAAATAATGTACGTGGATCGCTGGTCAGTGCGGACTCGGTGGGCCGAAGGGCCTGTTTCCAAGCTATTAAACTAAATTAATTCACAGATTAGAAGCACGTGTAAGTAATCAGCCATTGCTCATGTTTCTGGACTGGAAGCGGGAGAGGCCGAGGTTATTGTCCCTACGTTCACCATGTCTGGAACCAACACAAACCAGTCACTCAACACTGTGCTTACAGGCTCAGCAAGGCACAGGGCGAAGTCTTCAAACACTGAACTATTGAGGCACCTCAAGCAGAAGCTGTTGTCCAGCGACTATTTGCTACTGTGCAAATTTACTATTTGCAAGAAGATATCGCCCAACCCAGGCAACCATTTGCATGCTAGCACAGAGGTAGATCTGCAATCACATATTACAATCGCGCCACACTCTTAAATCTCGACTCCCTCAGCAACCTTTCTTACTTTAATTATGATCCCTTATCATCTATCTGTACACTATAAATGGCTCGATTGTAATCGAGTATTGTCTTTCCGCTGGCTGGTTAGCTTGCAACAAAAGCTTTTCACTGTACCTCGGTTCACGTGACAATAAACTAAACTGAGGCCGTGCAGCAAAGGAGGACGGCGCGGTGTCCGGCGCTCACCTAGGAAGTCCCAGATGAAGACGTTCTTCTGGAAGAGGCGGACTGACTTGAATCCGTGGTGGAAGACTTGTTCCAGCGCTGATACCAGGCCATACTCCCCACACAGCAGGATGGTCAGACTGCCTCTCTGCGGAAACACAAGCAGGTGGGAGATTTTTCAACAATGCCTACTTTGATCTCGTAGAATCAAAAGGTGATACATCACAGAAACAGGCCCTTCGACCCAACTCATTCATGGGACCAGCTCAAGATGTCCATTTGAGCTGGTCCCATTTGCCTGCATTCGGCCAATATCACCCTCATACTTTCCTATCATCACTGGTTCATTATTGCCACATACACACAGCACGGTGAAATTCCTTTGCACAACCACAAATGCACGATTGCCACAGTTTAAAATTAAAAAAAAATCATGCATCTGTCCAAATGTTCTTTAAATATTGTGATTGGACCCGTCATCATCCACCGTATCAATGGCCCAGCGCTTCCAAACCCTTTCTGAAGGCCAGGCCCAGGTTCACTATCATTTGATAAGAACCTGTCACGATCGTCCAGCCACGTACAAGCTTGATGTTGACATAGGCTAATCTCATGTAAGGTGATGATTCTGACCTCGGAATTACAGAGGCATTTTGCTTTTCAACCACAATCACACTGCCAGAACTCCAAGTGCAATTTTATTTATTTTGACTTTTCTGCGAATTTTCTAGCCAAAATACCTGAATGTTATACAAGCTCTGGTATCCGTGCAACCCCATCCCATGTTTCTTTACTTTAGACTTTAGAGATGCAACGTGGGAACAGACACTTCGACCCATCGACCCCGTGCCGTTCAGCGATCACCCTGTATACCACCGCTATCCAACACACACTAGAGCCATTTTTTTCCAATTTTACAAGCCAACTGGCCTACAAACATGTTGTTACAGAAGGAACTGCAGATGCTGGAGAATCGAGGGTACACAAAAGGCTGGAGAAATTCAGCGGGTGCAGCAGCAACTAAGGAGCAAAGGAGATAGGCGATGTTTCGGGTCGAGACCCTTCTTCAGCCTACAAACATGTACGTTTTTGTAGCGTGGGAGAAAACGGGAGCACCCGGAGAAAACCAACGTGGTTACGGGGAGAACGTACAAACTCCGTGCAGACAGCACCCAGAGTTAGGATCGAACCCGGGTCTCTGCCACTGAAAGGCGGTGACTTTACCGCTGTGCTGCTCTATTGCAGGGCATCCTGTTGTAAACAGTCTGAAGCACACAATCAATTCAGGGAAAGGAGGAAGGTCAAACGCAAAACAAAAAAGCCTTGATAGGAGAGCACATTCCACCCCCACAATTAAAATGTGGATTACGGAAATGTCGGAGACCCTACACCGGGAAAGAATCAGATTTGTCTTAATGGACAAACAAGAACATTTTGTTAGAATATGGTCTTCATTCGTCGATTATTTGAAAAGGTAGATTGGTTCGGCACGGGAACCTAACTGAAACTTGAACTCAGGATTAGATGAAAAGTTATACTTTATAATCTTCTAACCTATCTCCAATGATGTATTATTAGTAAATCATTCCATTCTATGTTTTTATCTTGAGTGGATAGGTATATGGATGGGAAGGGAATGGAGAGGTATGGTCTGAGTGCAGGTAGATGGGACTAGGGGAAAATGAATGGTCGGCACGGACTGGAAGGGCCGAGAAGGCCTGTTTCCGTGCTGTAATTGTTATATGGTTATTGTTATATGGTTATTTATGTGTTTTTTTCTATCTATATATTAAAAAAATTAGAAGCAGAATGAATCCTCAATTGATTATATTAATAATGTATGATTGATACACATGAAATGTTTTCACCATAATATGTTTGCTTCTAATAAAAATATATTAAAAAAAAAAGGAAAGCACATTCCATTCTCTCTGGACAGGGCTCTGCCTGCTGGCAGCACTGAGTCAGTTAGTGAGAGGCTCAGAGATCACAACCCAAAGACCGATTTTGCCTCCTGTACCAAAGGAGCTAGTAATCATGGAGGAAAGAGAAAGATATCCAGAGAAGAGGTGACTGCAGTCCCTCTCTCCCTTACTCAGCTCTACTTACTCCAGTTAAGATGATCTGTAGTTTGAAAGAATGAAATCAGATTGTGGCCACACTGGGAATATATTTCACTGTATCTGTGATTGAATTGGAAGACTTGAGATCATATAAACCCAAGAAGGAATCCCATAAGATGGAGGGGAATGTCGATTTTACAAATGGACAGTCATAAATAAAGCTACCGCGGCGTAAAATCAGGATTCTACATGCTCCGGTTTTCCGATGTTAAAATTGTCTCTATGTGCCTGTGTCTCTGCTTCAATTATTTTGCCACACTTCCTTATGGTAACATTGAGCACTGAAAATTGCCCGTCACTAATGATCATGGCAATGCCGCTAGTATTCATCACAGTGGCGCAGCGGTAGAGTTGCTGTCTTTACCTAGCCTGAGACGTGGGTTCGATCCTGGCTGCGGGTGCTGTCTGTACGGAATTTGTATGTTCTCCCCGCGACCACGTGGGTTTCCCGCATTCCAAAGACGTGCGGGTTTGTCGGTTAATTGGCTTCCGTAAATTGCCCTGAGTGTGTAGGATGGAACTGGAGAACGGGAGATTGCTGGTCGGCGCGGACCCGGTGGGCCGAAGGGCCTGTTTCCATGCTGTATCTCTAAACTAAACTAAACGGGTGATCGCTGGCGAGCGCGGACACGGTGGGCGGTCGGGTCTGTTTCCACGCTGTATCTCCAAACTAAAGTGAAGCAATCGCATGAATTGCTCACTGCGGCCACATGGTGTCAGTGTTGTTCCACTGCAAGAGAATCCTCAGACACCAGACAACCGCAGAAGACCAAGATCACTTGGAACATAAACTCAGTTGTTAAACCTTCCCCTCCAGCTGGTGAAACTTCACCTTTTCATCAGATCTGATTAACAATTCCACAACATCCGAGTCCCAATAAACTACACACTGACATAATATTCCTCTCCAGCAAAAGCAACCCACTCAACATCACACACCTCTGGTGTCGGAAGGAACTGCAGATGCTAGTTTGCACTGAAGATACACACCACGTGCCAGAGGAACTCAGTAGGCCAGGCAGCTTCCCTGCTGAAAAGAAACGGGCGATGTTTCGGGTCAGAAGAAGGGTTCCGACTTGAATTGTCACCTGTTCATTTTCTCCCGAGATGCTGCCTGATCCGTTGAGTTACTCTGCGCCCACCGCACAGCTCTGGCGCTTTCCAAACCTACTCCAGCAGACTCCTCCACTGCAGTGCCCGCCAGCTCCTGCTCTGCAGCCACAGAAAACTCCAGTGCATCGAAATCTCTGATGCTTAATCCTGCCATGCACCAGCCCCTGCCTCACATCACTCCGGTGTTAAATTCCCATCCTCATGTTTACTGCCAATCTCTGCAGCTTGTAAATGCTGTTCCTCACAACCCGCTCCAAAAGTCCTGTTCCCCTGACTTCGACCTCCGGAAGGGCGGCACTTTGGCGCAGCGGTAGAGTTGCTGCCTTACAGCGCCAGAGACCCAGGTTTGATCCTGACCACGGGTGCTGTCTGTACAGCGTTTGTACGTTCTCCCTGTGACCGCGTGGGTTTTCTCCGGGTGCCACGGTTTCCTCCCACACTCGAAAGACGTGCAAGTTTGAAGGTTGATTGGCTTCTGTAAACTGGAAATTGTCCCTAGTGTGTAGGATAATGTTGGTGTACAGGGTGATCGTAGGTCTGCGCGGACTCCGTGGACTGAGGGACTGTTTCTGTGTTGTATCCTCTAAAGTCTAACAGAAACAAATAGGGCCTCAGTGAACATCTCCTTTTGCTCTAAAATATCAGCAGAGCCCGTGGTTAAGTATAACGTTAGTACCTCCACCAATGTAAAGCACTTTGGCCAACGAGAGTTGTTTTTTAAATGTGCTATAGAAATAAGAGCGACTTGACTTGACTGGATAAGTGTCAGGAGTGTGATTCATGTCCACAACTCTCCAAATTAAAGATCAGTCGTCTATGGCACTTGGACAGGTGGATCTGTGAGAAGTTTAGTTTAGGAATACAGCAAGGAAATAGGTCCTTCGGCACACGGAGTACGCACCAACCAGTGATCCCCGCACATTAACACTATCCCACACACACTAGGGACGATTTCTACATTTATACCAAGCCAATTCACCCACTATGTCTGTGGAGTGTAGGAGGAAACTGAAGTTCTCGGATAAAAAAAAAAAAGATCACAGGGAGAACGTACAAACCCCGTACAGACAAGCACCCGTAGCTAGGATCGAACCTGGGTCTCTGGCACAGTAAGCGCTGTAAGGCAGCAACTCTACCGCTGCGCCACCGTGCCGCATTAGATCCAAGAACAAGAATACAGTACAGCCCCATGCTACCTACAGAGGGGCTGAGTTCTACAAAAATAGACTGTATCAAATTTTCTATAACCGAAATCATTGACAAAATTCATTATTTCTTTTACATTTTTCATTTATTTCATTTTTTTCCCGCCTGTAAATTGTGTTTACATTATTTTTTTATTTTGTGACTCAGGTTATTTGGTATTGATTTCTCGTTCATAAGCGCGGGTTTCTGTTAACACAGGGGCGCTTTGGAAAAAGAAATCTAAATCTTATATTTCAAGCTAAGCACAAATATCACAGTAGTTTTGGAACCTACCTCTTTTTCTGGCTTGTGAAAGTGCTTCACGATATTATTGATAGACTCCCCAATTCCTTCTTGGATTTGCCCAGCATTTGGCTCTGTCAATAAAACAAAAATGATTTAGCAGAACTGACAATTTTTTCCCCCTACTGCAATTCAAAGAGGGCGTTGGGCTTGGTGAGAGACACTTTTGTCATCTGCAAGATATATATTGCCGATTGACTAATCAATGAATCATACAACAGTGAAGAAAGTTATTCAGCTCGTCCTGCCTTCTGTAGCTTGTTGAAAGCATTAGCTAATTAGAACATAGAACAATACAGCATCGGAGCAGGCCCTTCGGCCCACAATATCTGTGCTGTATATGATTCCAAGTTAAACTGATCTCCTCTGACTACTTGTGATCCATATCCATCCATTAACTTCATATCCATGTGCCTATCTGAAAGCCTCTTAAATACAACTCTTAAATATCACATCTGCTTCCACCTTCCACTGCTGGCAGTGCATTCCAAGCAACCACCACCCTCTGTGAAAAAAACTATCCCGAACATCTCCCTTAAACTTCCCAACTCTGATCTTAAAACTATGCCCTCCAGTCTTGCATATTTCTGCCCTGGAAAATAGGTTCTAGCTTTTTACCCTCTCTTTGCCTTTCATTATTTTATATATTTCTATCAGGTCTAGAAGAGTTTGGAAAAATGACATGTTGAAGACCACCTTCGACTATGTAGAAGACCAGCAACGGCTAGCTACAACCAACCGGGAAAATTGGACACCGAATAGAGGAGAGTGAAGACGACCTCCTTCGATCTCCTTCGACCTCCCTTCGACTATGATGAAGACTATCTACGACTACCTTCGACTACCCTTGATTATCTATGACTAACATGCCGACCTACTACGTGGCCTACTACGACTAAACCTACGAGTAAAAAAAGTATAGATTTTTTCCATGGCGACCTTTTTTTACTCGCGTGCATTTTTTAACATATTGGAAAAAACGCCGCGACCTAGCTGAGGTCTCAAATACGCGGAGACCACTCTCGAGCATGAAGGAGAGTGATGAAGACCTCCTACGACCTCGTGTTGGCCATGGTGCGAGTATAAGTCAAGGGCAAACTCGCCAGAACTCGCGGATTAGGTCGCCCAAGTGGGACAGGCCCTTAAGGACGATGATCACCCTCTCCTGGTTATTTTGCCAATTAGTATAAACCAGAGTCCTGCAGTCACTGAATCCCCTGCTAGTGGAAACAGTTTCTCTATCACAACTTGGCTGTGAATAACTCTGGGGCCTTACGACTCACTGTGTGTCTCAGGATTCTCAGGAACCAGAATTCCTGGTTTGTCTTGCCTGAATTAATCTCAAACTACCATTCCTCTGCCCATTAGTTCAAGATCCCCCAGTAATCTTATATTACAATTACAACATTACGATTATACCACCGTACCATATTCCCCAGGCCTCCTCTGAGGCACTGCCTCAACAAGCCGCCCGCAGCATCAAGGACCCACACCACCCTGACCACGCTCTCTTTTCACTCCTGCCATCAGGAAGAAGGTAGGATCCTATTCCTTGAAACCAAACTCCAGGTGTAGGAGCCTGAAAACTGTAACGTCCAGGTTCAGGAACAGCTTCTTCTCAACAACCATCCGGCTTATTGAACACCACAAACACCAACTAAACGTTGAACTACAAACTGTCTTAGTTGCACTAGGGACTTTTGGCATTTGTTGTGCTTTTTTACTTTCTTTAACTTTTTATAGTTTGTGTTATTTTGCTTTCTATGACTACCGTCTTTACAGACCTGTTGTACTGCTGCAAGTAAGAATTTCCTTGTTCGATTTTGATGCATATGACAATTAAACACCCTTGACTCTTGAAATATTTCCTATTTCACTTGAACACTTTGTCCTCAGAATATAGATCCTCCACCCTTGGAAAAGAACTTGGGCCACCTACCTCAACGATGCCCCTTTTGACTTTATAAACATAGAAACATAGAAAATAGGTGCAGGAGTAGGCCATTCGGCCCTTCGAGCCTGCACCGCCATTCAATATGATCATGGCTGATCATCCAACTCAGTATCCCGTACCTGCCTTCTCTCCATACCCCCTGATCCCTTTAGCTACAAGGGCCACATCTAACTCCCTCTTAAATATAGCCAATGAACTGGCCTCAACCACCTTCTGTGGCAGAGAATTCCAGAGACTCACCACTCTCTGTGTGAAAAATGTTTTCCTCATCTCGGTCCTAAAGGAATTCCCCCTTATCCTTAGACTGTGCACCCTTGTTCTGGACCTCCCTAACATCGGGAACAATCTTCCTATCCAACCCCTTAAGAATTTTGTAAGTTTCTATAAGATCCACCCTCAGTCTTCTAAATTCTAGCGAGCACAAGCCAAGTCTATCCAGTCTTTCCTCATATGAAAGTCCTGACATTCTAGGAATCAGTCTGGTGAACCTTCTCTGTACCCCCTCTATGGCAAGAATGTATTTTCTTAGATTTGTAGACCAAAACAGTACGCAATACTCCAGGTGTGGTCTCACCAAAACCCTGTACAACTGCAGTAGAACCTCCCTGCTCCTATACTCAAATCCTTTTGCTATGAATGCCAACATACCATTTGCTTTCTTCACTGCCTGCAGCACCTGCATGCCTACTTTCAATGTTTTAAAGAATGAACTGCAGATGCTGGAGAATCGAGGGTTACACAAAAAGCTGGAGAAACTCAGCGGGTGCAGCAGCATCTAAGGAGCGAAGGAGATAGGCGACGTTTCGGGTCGAGACCCTTCTTCAGACTGGTCAGGGATCAGGGAAACGAGAGATATAAACAGTGATATGGAGAGATAAAGCAAGAACAATGAGTGAAAGATATGCAAAAAAGTATTGGTGATAAGGGAAGCAAGCCATTGTAATACATCCACTACAAACCAACTGACTCCCACAGCTACCTGGACTACTCTTCCTCCCACCCTGCTTCCTGTAAGGACTCCATCCCCTATTCCCAATTCCTCCGACTACGCCGCATCTGCTCCCAGGATGACGTGTTCCACACCAGGTCATCGCAAATGTCCTCGTTCTTCAGAGAACGGGGTTTCCCCTCCCCCACTATCGATGAGGCTCGCACCAGGGTCTCCTCCATACCCCGCAACACTGCCCTCTCTCCCCATTCCCCCACTCACAACAAGGGCCGAGTCCCCCTGGTCCTCACCTTTCACCCCACCAGCCAGCACATACAACAGATAGTCCTCCGCCAGTTTCGCCACCTCCAACGTGACCCCTCCACTCGCCACATCTTCCCATCTCCCCCCCTGTCTGCCTTCCGCAAAGACCGCTCCCTCCGCAACTCCCTCGTCAATTCTTCCCTTCCCTCCCGCTCCACTCCTTCCCCGGGCACTTTCCCTTGCAACCGCAAGAGATGCTACACTTGTCCCTTCACCTCCCCCATCCACTCCTTTCAGGGACCCAAGCAGTCATTCCAAGTCCGACAGAGGTTCACCTGCACCTCCTCCAACCTCGTCTACTGCATCCGTTGCTCCAGATGCCAGCTAATCTACATCGTTGAGACCAAGCGGAGGCTAGGCGATCGTTTCGCCGAACACCTCCGCTCGGTCCGCAATAACCAACCCGACCTCCCGGTGGCTCAGCACTTCAACTCCCCCTCCCACTCCGTATCCGACCTCTCGGTCCTGGGCCTCCTCCATGGCCAGAGTGAACAACACCGCAAGTTTGAGGAACAACATCTCATATTCCGCTTGGGGAGTCTGCATCCTCTGGGCTTAAACATTGAATTTTCTCAATTCTGTTAACCCAGACTGCTCCCTTCCCCCCCCCCCCCCCCCCCCACCTCTCCCTCAGCCCTCGGGCCCTGACATTCCTTCTCCATCTCCCCCCCCCCCCCCCCCCAAGTCGCACTAGCTTCTCATTTTCACACCAGAAACAGCTTACAATGGCTTGCTTCCCTTATCACCAATACTTTTTTGCATATCTTTCACTCATTGTTCTTGCTTTATCTCTCCATATCACTGTTTATATCTCTCGTTTCCCTGATCCCTGACCAGTCTGAAGAAGGGTCTCGACCCGAAACGTCGCCTATCTCCTTCGCTCCTTAGATGCTGCTGCACCCGCTGAGTTTCTCCAGCTTTTTGTGTAACCCTGCCTACTTTCAATGACTGGTGTACCATGACACCCAGGTCTCGTTGCATCTCCCCTTTTCCTAATTTGCCACCATTAAGATAATAGTCTACCCTCCTGTTTTTGCCAGCAAAGTGGATAACCTCACATTTATCCACATTATACTGCATCTGCCATGCATTTGCCCACTCACCCAGCCTATCCAAGTCACCTTGCAGCCTCCTAGCATCCTCCTCACACCTAGCACTACCCCCTAGCTTAGTGTCATCCATAAACTTCTATAGTTAACTCCGTAGCTTCCAGTCCTCCAGTGAGAACAATCTCATCTTGCCCACTCTTCCCTTGTTGTATCTAAAGCCCTCCATTCCTGGCGACATCCTGGTCAATATCCCATTAGCACACCCTCTCCACAATATGATGACCAGAATGGCAAACCATATTCTCAGTCTGGCCTTAGCAATGCCATGCACAGCTTCAACGTGATGTGCCGACTCTTAGACTCAATAGCACTGAAGGGAAGAGTAGCGATGAACTCACTGCCCGTCCTGCCGCCGAGCGAGGTGATGCTGAGACGCCGGGCGACGGTGGGAGACCGCAGCTGCGGCGGGGTGCGGCACTGCTTGCTCAGGTCCTCCTCCACCACTGGGGTGATGAGCTCGCCCACCAGGATCCTCTCCAAACTGCCGTCGTCCACTCCCTTCCCCAGCCAGCGGCCGCACGGGAACCTGAGACAACGGGGGAGATCACAGGCCGTTAGGTGACGTCATCCGGGGCCGGTGGGGGAAGGGGTGGGGGTCGGGGCAGTGTGTCTCCGAATACATTACGTTGTCAGTTCGTCAATGATTCATTGTAGGTCCCAATGCCCCAGCATAAGAAATAAGTGATAGGAGCAGAATAAGGCCATTCGGCCCAACAAGTCTACTCTGCCATTCAATCATGGCTGATCACTTTTTCCCTCTCAACCTCATTCTCCTGCCTTCTCCCCATAACCATTGACACCCGTACTAATCAAGAATCTAGCAATCTTCGCTTTAAAAATACCCAATGACGACCTCTACAGCCGTCTGTTGGAATGAATTCCATAGATTCACCATTTTCTGGCTAAAGGAAATTCCTTCTCATCACCTTTTCAAAGATACGACCTTTTGCTCCATGATCCTTGACTCTCCCACTAGTGGAAACACCCACTCCACCCAATCACCATTATTCCGTAGGTTTTAATGGGATCTCCCCTCAAATTCTCCTAAACTCCAGCGAGTTAAGGCCCAGAGTCTTCAACATTTGTCATATGTTAATCCAATCAGCCCTGGATTATTCTCTTGTTTTTGAATCTAAAGGTAGCTCCATTTATCCTGAAGCTATGTCTCTACAGTTAATATCCGTCTGTCTCTGTTGCATTATGAAGAATATCTTCATATCCATATCAATTCATATCAAGAATGTATTCTACTCTTCCCCCCATAGACATTATCTGACCCGTCCTGTGTAACTATCCTGCGGTTTATTTCCTAGAGTCAAGCTGATCTCGTCTGAGATTGTAGACGACCAGAGAGCTAGGCTTGCTGAGTGAAGGAGTTTTCCATAAATCTTGTTAAATCCTTACCTATAGGTGTGTCCTGTGATCTCATTCCTGACCATCACGCAATCCACCAGCCACTTGGCTAAAAGCCCTGAGTTGTCATGTCCAATCTGAACGGTTGTCAGCTTGCCCAGGTTCTGGCACTGGAAGTATAAGGAGGAGATTAGTTATCCCCACTGCTGCAAGGGCAACGTGCTATCCAGGACTCCCTCCACTCCACTCCACTCACAAATCATCCACTTCCAGGTTTTCCTCTCTAAGGACATTCTCAACAACCAAACAACCATGCGTCAACTGCAATGAGACTCTGGCAGCACCCGAACTCAGTGGAAGTGAAGATTTGAGAAATCAAATCCCATTGAACATGACTAACACGACGAGATACCACAGAGTGCCAGGGTGGCACAAATGGCACAGCAGCTTCCACAGAGCTGTGGAGGCTGCGGTTCAATCCTGATCTCCATCTGTGTGGACTTTGAACATTTGCACTGTGACTGTGTTAGGTTTCTCTAGGTGTCTCCAGTGAACAGGTTACAGGTCATAATTGGGGAGAGTTGATGGGAGTGTGGGAGAATAAAGTAAGATCTGTATGGGCTGGTGTTTGATACAATACAGATTTGGTGAGCAAGGAGCCCGTTTCCATTTTGTATTATTCTGTGAATTACAAAAACTGTGAAGAAAGTTCATACATTGAACCACAAACATATTCAGTTATTTTATGAGCAAACCTAGTTTATTGCAAAGGGCTAAAATCAAACTAATTCTACAAAGCCACAGAGATTTTCCATTGGAGAGCAGGTCACTTGGCTTATTACATCTAGTGTGGCTCTCCATCAGAACGATCCAAAATGGCTCCTATCACCCTCCTATCTGTATTCTCATCCGCTACAAAAAGTTAATCAAGAGGATGAGAATAATCAAAATAGTAATCGGAGGAACCAACTTCGTCAAAATAGTTTGCTGAGTTTTCAGTTCTATTTGGGGAAGTTGCAACTGAAAATAATGGCGTCTTGAAAGCCCCCATGTTGATGGAAGGATATTTCATTAATTTGTGTCTCAGATGATGGTTTCAAGATTAGATGGTGCTGGCCCAGACTGGTGCCTTCTGCCGAGGGTGACACTTTAGAGATACAGCACGGAAACAGGCCCTTCGGCCCATCGCCCAGCAATCTCCGTACACGAATACTATCCTACACACTGGGGACAATTAACAATTTTAAAGAAGCTAATTAACATACAATCCTGTATGTCTTTGCAGTGTGGGAGGTAACCAGAGAATCCGGAGAAAACCCACGCAGGTTATGGGAAGAACGTACAAACTCCGTACGACTAGCAGATTAATTGCACTGGACGATGAAGGGGAAATGGAGGGGCCCCTCAAGGAATTTTAGGGCACGATTTCAGGAATAGGAAGGAATTTGAACGAGTGAAATGTTTTAAACGGTGCAAAGATCGTTTCGTTTGGAAAGTGCAACTGAAGCTACCAACCTCAAAGGTCATCTCCAAGAGGTTCTTGGGGACTTGCATCACTCCAGTGCCACCCAGCTCGCCCGACACACTGATCCAAGGATTGGAAGTGGTGATGGAGTTACTCAGCTTTTTGATGGGGATTATCACCGCTCTGTATGGGATCACTGTGGGAAGTAAGAAGAGGCGAGATAAATCTCTGTTAAACCAAATGGAATTCTTACCTTCCCATTCCCCTATCCCAACCTCACATTTCCATGTGAAGCCGCTCTTGTGCATTACTCAATGGGTGGCAATTCCCCGACTCATAATGTGTTTAAGTTGCACTCATAGAGTCATACAGCACGGAAACAGACCCTTCGGCCCAACTTGCCCATGCCAACCAAGACACCCCATCTATGCTCGTCCCACCTGCCTGCATTTCACCCATATCCCTCTAAACTTGTCTTATCCAACTACCCGACAAAATGTCTTTGAAATGTTGTTATAGTATCTGCCACAACTACATCCTCTGGCAGTTCATTCCATATACCCACAACCCTCAGTGTGTAAAAGTTGCCTCAGGTTCCTATTCAATCTTTCCCCTCTCACCTTAAACCAATGTCCTCTGGTTCTTGATTCCCCTATTCTGGGGAATCGATTCTGTCGAATCTTCTGTTCATATACACCTCTAGAAGATCACCCCTCATCCTCCTGTACTCCAAAGAATAGTCCTAACCTTCTCAACCTCTCCCAATTGTTCGGGCCCTCAAGTCCTGGCAACTATGGCCTTGGAGACCTTTGAATTCTCTTTAATTAGTGTTTACTGGACTTTATCTTGCACTAAACGTCATTCCCTTCATCCTGTATCTGTACACTGTGAACAACTTGACTGTAATCATGTGTAGTCTTTTCGCTGACTGGATAGCACGCAACAAAAAGCTTTTCACTGTACTTTGGTGCACAGGACAATAATAAACTAAACATCCAATTGTTTGGTTGAAAAGTAATTCTGCAAATTCAACTCAGAACTGTTGTTGATTCAGACACACTGCTGTACTGTTCTATGTTCTATATTGGAGGGATAGTGGTTACGTGCAGGTGGATACGAGTTGGTCTTGGCATCACGTTAGGCACAGACAATGTGGGCTGAAGGGCCTGTTCCTGTGCTGTGCTTTTCTACTTTCTATCTACATGGTATTGACTTACTGATGGTCGTGAACACGCTGGTAAAGCAGAAGTAGTCCACGGCATTGAGCGACAACAGGTGATAAAGGAACTGTTCCTTCTCCTCTTCGCAACGTAGGAAGGCATAACGCTTGTACAGCTTCCTGTAAACAGAGAAACGCAACACCAGATGAATAATTAACATCTTCGAATGCAGGTCAATTATAACACCAAGAACTTTTCTTTTGAAACAGAGAGCCTCCAAGTGCAGTTGAATGGCCTGAAGTGATTCCACAGAACATCGTCACATTAAATTGGACAGTCAGCATCCTATTGGGATAGGTGACCAATATTTCAGTCAAAGTGATTTGGAGAAATAGTCAAACAGAATGGAAATAAGCCCTTTGGCCCACCAAGTCCACGTTGACCAACATGGGTGAACACAGGCACTGGTTTTTTTCTGATAAGCAGATAGTTGGATAAAGGCCGGGGATGAAGTCAGGTGTAAATCCAAAAATATGAAGAGTTGCGAATTGTTAAGCTGCCAGACAGCTGTGCACTAGGGGGCAAATTACAGTGGTCAATTTACCATTTTCACCTAATTAAGCATTTTCAAGGAGAGCATCCTTGTAACTTGAGGAATACCTGCATAATTTTGAACATAATGGGGATGTTCTTTCTGTTATGGGCAAAAATTCATCCTCTAATGAACGTCACCAAAACAAGAACCTAATTATTTCTCCATTGCTATTTATAGCAGCTGGCTGTAGCCTCATTTCCATAGATTACGTGTGACTACAGTTCAAAAACTCCTCCAGGGGCTATAAAGTGGGATTACCAAAGAACGGGAAAGGAACTAAAGAAATTCACGCCTTTGGTGCAATAAAACCCCATCTCACATGACTTTTATAGAATTCTACAACTTTTTTCTCCCCAAATAAACCATATTCAAAATAAAACATATATACAAAACAAAAACTCAGCAAAAACTCTTCAGACATTCTCAGCTTCTATACATTCATTAGGACGGCACAATGGTGCAGCAGTAGAGTTGCCGATTTACAGCGCCAGAGACCCGGGTTCGATCCTAACTATGGGTGTTGTCTGTATGGAGTTTGTATGTTCTCCTCGTGACAGTGTGGCTTTTCCCTGGGTGCTCCGGTTTCCTCTCACACCCCAAAGATGTTCAGGTTTGTAGGTCAATTGGTTTTGGTAATGATTGTAAATTGTCCCTAGTGTGTGGGATAGTGCTAGTGCAACAGGAATCGCTAGTCGGTGCAAACTCAGTGGGCTGAAGCGCCTGTTTCTGTGCTGTAACTCTAAACTAAACTAATGTCATAGCTAATGTCAAACTAGTTCGCAGCTATCTTTAAACAAAACACCCTTGCTACTTATGTGGCCCCCTGGGGTGATACAGGTATCAGGGATCATTCCCTGATGAACATCTCGCTGTGTAGAAAGGATCTGCAGATGCTGGTTTATATTGAAGGTTGACGCAAAGTGCTGGATTGATGCAGCGTGTCAGGCAGTATCTCTGAAGAAAAAGGATGCATGACACTTTGGGTCGGTGAAGAAAGGTCCCGACCCGATACGTCACTCATCCTTTTGTCTGCAGAGATGCTGCCTGACCCGCTGAGTTACTCCAGCACTTTGTGTCGAGCTTCAGACATCCCACTGTGCTGGGAGGCCAACAAGTTTCATTGAAATCAATCCCTCAAAAACTTACTTGATAAGATTTTGGTTGAACATCAGTTGCTTAAGCTGTTGGGAGAGCACCTTTTTTTCCAGAGAGAGCCGTATCCATGCCCGGGCTCGACCAACGTCTGTCTTGATCTCACTCATTTGCTGGACATGTCTGAAAGATGACGTCACACCAGCATTTGTAAATGCACTGTTTCCATCTCCTGCCTATGTACAACTATCTGGGGTTTTACAGGGAAGGGGGTGGGGGGGGGGGGGGGGGAGGTTGTGACTGGGCAGGCCAAGTGCAGAGAGTGAGGTTAGAGAATGTGCCCTCCATAATGTTTGGGACAAAGACCCATCATTTATTTATTTGCCTCTGTACTCCACAATTTGAGATTTGTAATAGAAAAAAAATCACATGCGGTTCAAATGCACGTTGTCAGATTTTAATAAAGGCCATTTTTATACATTTTGGTTTCACCATGTAGAAATTACAGCAGTGTTTATACACAGTCCCCCCATTTCAGGGCACCACAATGTTTGGGACACAGCAATGTCATGTAAATGGAAGTAGTCATGTTTAGTATTTTGTTGCATATCCTTTGCATGCAATGACTGCTTGAAGTCAGCGATTCATGGACATCCCCGGTTGCTGGGTGTCTTCTCTGGCGATGCTCTGCCAGGCCTGTATTGCAGCCATCTTTAGCTTATGCTTGTTTTGGGGGCTAGTCCCCTTCAGTTTTCTCTTCAGCATATAAAAGGCATGCTCAATTGGGTTCAGATCGAGTGATTGACTTGGCCACTCAAGAATTAACATTTTTTTAGCTTTGAAAAAACTCCTTTATTGCTTTATCAGTAGGTTTGGCATCATTGTCTTTGACTTTCGTTGGCACAACTTTGGTCCTCATGTTGATACACAGCAATAAAAGTTTCCAAAGGTGATGGAAAGACTGGAGGAAAGACTAGGTGCTTAGAGTTCTCTTATACCTGCATTAAGGAGGCAATTAAACACATCTGAGTAATTACAAATGCCTGTGAAGCCATATGTCCCAAACATTATGGTGCCCTGAAATGGGGGGGGGGGGGGGGGGGGGGGACGACTATGTATAAACACTGCTGTAATTTCTACATGGTGAAACCAAAATGTCTAATGGCATTTAATAAAATCTGACAATGTGCACTTTACAAATCCCAAAGTGTGGAGTACAGAGGCAAATAAATAAATTATGGGTCTTTGTCCCAAACATTATGGAGGCCACTGTAATATGGCAGGTTCGAATCCCGCCCAGGTCTTGTTGTCTGGACGTACTCCAGTGTTGTCAGACGTGCTGTTTTCTAGACAAAGCTTTAAATGGTAAATCTGTCCTCTCAGGCAGATACAAAAGATCCCCCAGCGCTACTCAAGGGTGAGCGGGGCAGCTCTCTTGTCTATATTTATCCTCGAATAACCGCACTGAAACATTAGTGCCTTTCTGTGTGCAAGCACTTCCCCGATTGTAATTCACCTTGGAGCACGCTGATGACAGGAGAGATGCTATATAAATGCAAATCTTTCCTTCATTAACAGATGGCGAAGTAGCACAAGCTGAATTATTGACATGAAATTGCCTGTGTGCCAATTATCAGCAAGGGCTTTTGGGGTTTAATGACCACTGTCCGTTTGAATCGAGCCGTATCAATAACAATCAGCTTGGTCTTTATGTCGCAGGCTGTCTCTTTACAATGGTCTAGCAGTGTAAAATAAAGCGAACAGTTGATATCAAAGGCAATAAAAGTGACAACTAGCAACATCTGGGGATGGTGAGTTGGGGGAAGAGCAGATTCTGAATGTTGCAGGCTTCCTTGAGGCACTGCCTCATGAAGGAAAAGCACAAAAATAAATAGCAGAAAACAGCAAACGGAATTGCAAACATGGTGACTGGAATGAAGATGATATGATTATCAGGAAGATTGTTCAGGCTAGAACCCTTCCCTCTGGAGAGGAGGTTTCACAATAATTGCCGAATGGTTTGCTGAGGCAGGCGTAGGTGTGTTTTCAGGTGGAGGGGAGTAGATCACGATTGGAAACTATTAGTGATATTTCTGGAGAAAATCCCTTACTCAGAATATCTGGACACTAGCGTCGCAGAATGATTGAGGGAATATCATGGATAGATTTAAGAGGAAACTTGATACGTATACAAGTGTGAAGGGAATAGAATGGTTCATCATATTGGGGTCATGTAGGGTTGTGAAGCATTCGCAAGGAGTATGGATAACAATTCAGTCTAATACCAAAGAGGCGGTTCCAGTGCTGTGACCTCTGTTTCATTCTTCCCCACTGAACACAGTTACTGATCAGAGCATAAAAGGTAGACAAAAGTGCTGGAGAAACTCAGCGGGTGCAGCAGCATCTATGGAGCGAAGGAAATAGGCAACGTTTCGGGCCGAAACCCTTCTTCAGACTGATCAGAACATAAATATGTGCCAAGTTACAGTTTACTTTGAAACTTACCGAATAGTGAAAGGCCTGAATAGAGTGGATATGGAAAGGATGTTTCCACGAGTAGGACAGTCTAGGACCAGAGGCCATTGACTCAGAATTAAAGGACGTACCTTTAGAAAGGAAATGAGGAGGAATTTGTTTATGAAGGAACTGCAGATGCTGGAAAATCGAAGGTAGACATAAGTGCTGGAGAAACTCAGCCGGTGAGGCAGCATCTATGGAACGAAGGAATAAGCAACGTTTCGGGCCGAAACCCTTCTTCAGACTTCAGACAGGAATTTCTTTATTCAGAGGGTGGTGAATCTGTGGAAGTCATTGCCTCAGAAGGCTGTGGATGCCGAGTCAATGGATATCTTTAAGGTGGAGATTGATAGCAAGGGTGTCAGGGGTTATAGGGAGAAGCCAGGGAATGTGGTTGAGGGAAAAGATAGATCAGCCATGATTAAATAGCAGAGTGGACGATGAGCCGAATGGCCTAATTCTGCTCGTACAACTAATGAACTTTCAATTCCAACATTGTTATTAAATGATTTCTGGTGCATACGTGTCTGTGTGTGGGCACGTCTGCATATATTGTGTCTGTACACACACACAAAATGATAAAATGATCTAAGTGTGTAGACCCACAGTTATACTGTACCTCATATCATGGATGAGGGAAACCTTGAGGGATGGCAAGATCAGTCCCGACTCCGACTTCCGCCGTTCCGGTCCAGTTCCAACTGTGAGAACAGTGGGAAAAGCAGAAGGAAGCGAGGTGATGAGAGACGAGACACAATGAGAGACTTATCACCAATCGTACAGAATTTGTCAGATAAATTGCTTCCTGGTATATTGCAATAAAGACTTTAGCAAACAGCCATAGGGAATTAAGAGGGAGACATTTAAATTTAGGTGCATTATTGACACATGTACTGAGGTACAGTGAAAAGCTTTGTTTTTGCATGGTAAAATCTGGAGTGGGTCCAGAGGAGGTTAGTAAATTAGTAGAGAAGGCAATCTCAATGCTAGCATTTATTTCAAGAGGCCTTGTATGCAAAAACAGGGATGTAATGCTGAGGCTCTATAAGGCGCTGGTCAGACTGCATTTGGAATATTGTGCAACTTTGGGCCCATATCTGAGGAAGGATGTGCTGGCTCTAGAGGGGGTACTGAGGAGGTTTACAAGGGTGATCCCAGGAGTGAGTAGGTTAACATATGATGAGCGTTTGACGGCACTGGGCTTATATTCACTAGAGTTTAGAAGAATGGGGGGGGACCTCATTGAAATGTACAGAATAATGAAAGATTTGGATGGTGGATGTGGGTGTGGAGAGAATATGGATGTGGAGAGGATGTTTCCACTGGTGGGAGAGTCTAGGACTAGCCTCAGACTTAAACAACGCTCTTTTAGGAAGGAGATGAGGAGGAATTTTGTTCGTCAGTGGGTGGTGAATCTGTGGAAATCTTTACCACAGAAGGCTGTGGAGGCAAAGTCAGTGGATATATTTAGGGCAGACATAGGTAGTGGTTTGATTAGTTTGGGTGTCAAGAGGTTATGGGGAGAAGGCAGGAGAATGGGGTTAGAAGGGAGAGATAGATCAGCCATGATTGACTGGCGATTGATGGGCCGAATGGCCTAATTCTACTCCTATCACTTACGATCATCAGAAAACACTACATAAATAGAAGCCAGCCAAACTCAAGGACAATAGGTAGAGCGAAGGGAAAGATGCAGAGTGCACAACATGGTTCTCATCATTACAGCACAACAGTCCCAGAGACAAAGTCCAATGTCCATAATGGAGCCAAATCTGACTATTCCCTAGCTTCCGGAAGGGCTGGTCTGGAGCCCGATAACAGAGGGGAAGAGGGTGTTCCTGAATCTGGTAGTGCATGCTTTCAAGCTTCTGTACCTTCAAGCCAACAGGAGCTGGGAGAAGGGGGAGTGACCGGGATGGGGACAGTTTCAGCTGTAGGTTGTCAACGTTCCAGGATTGTTCCCGGGTCTCCAGGAATGGAAGACTCCGCACCTGGGCTGGGGAGGGCAGTCGAGGGGAGGAGGTCCTGTAATGAAGCCTCCAGGATGTATTCCACTGCCAACAGCAACGTGGTGCCATGAGTGTGGGGTTTGAAGCCCAGCCCAACGTTCCCTGGGCAATGGAGTGGGGTGGCCGCAGCATTGTGTCGGGCTGTGCATGAAGCAACTTGACTGATGGACTGTGTCGGTCGATCTCTAACCATCAGCCCCACTCCACCCTCAGACAAGGGATGAGGAAGCACCAGTCTGTCGCAAGCCCCATGTTCAAAGTTTCTCGTAAAGAGGCCACATTCGCCACATGTCAACCCTTTAATTATTCATACACCGCATCCAAAACGTAATTTTTCCACACTTCCAATTTGCATTTGAATGAATCAATACAGGATGTAGCCCTGGGGCGATCCATTCCATAGACTGGCAATCCATTCAGTGAAATCCTCTTTCCCGCTGATCAGTTTTGAATTTCCCCTCTGCTTCTTTGGATTGACTGGACTGTGCAAAATGAAAACACAAATGGAAGTGGCTGTGTCATCTCATCGGTGAGGATACTAAAAACGGGAATGATATTCGCTGCGTTTTTTTCAAGCATCTATATAATTGCTTCTCATTTCTCCAGCCCCTCAATCATCGTATCCCTTTTGTGTCTGTTCTAAAGCAGCAATATCCTCTTTGTCCCGTGGGAGCCAGAATTGCGCAGCTTTCTAAGTGCGATGCTTCAGCAATTTAATCAGAGGCAGATTGCTTCACCATCTCTGCTCAATGCTGGCTGCCAGCACACCCTGGCTTTGCTTGTTGCTGCCAAGCATTGGCGTGAGGCTTAATCAAGGATTGTCCCCTCCCGGGTACCACCCCTGTTGGTTCCCCCCCCCCCGTTTTGTTAGATATTGTTAAGCACCAGCCACCTCTTACAGACAGAGACCTGCTCACCTGGGGTGTCCACAATAGCTTCCCGCTTCTCCTCACACTCCTGATAGTGCACCAGGTGGGACCAGAGTGCAGACTTCCCCTGAGTTGATAAAACAAAAGGGCAAGCTCAGAGCAAGCAACACAATGTTCAGCAGATCAAGCAGCGTCCGTGAAAGCAATAGGCGCGCGTGGAAGTTTCAGGTTAGGCGGTGGCACGCTGGTGTAGTGGTAGAGTTGCTGCCTCACAGCTCAGAGACCTGAGTTTGATCCCGTCTGTAGGTACTCTCTGTACGGAGTGTGCACGTTCTCCCTGTGACTGCGTGGGTTTGCTCTGTGTGCTCCGGTTTGCTCCCACACGCCAAAGACATAGAAATTTGTAGGTAAATTGGTTTCGGTAAAAAATTGTAACATCGTCCCTAGTACGTAGGATAATGCTAGTGTGATTGCTGGTCGACGCAAACTTGGTGGGTTGAAGGGCCTGTTTCCACGCTGTATCTCTAAAATCTATAGTGATGACTAAAGACCTTGCAAGAGGATTGAGAGGTACGGGGGAAGGCTGGCAGTATATAATGCAGGTGTTTAAGTATGGGGCAGGAGCAGAAGCGCAGCAAAAACTATAATGTTTAGAGTGAGATAGAGAGGGTTGTGGAAGAATTGTCATAGGAAGGAGGAAAACGTCTTCAAAGTTCACCCTTTATTTTACACAAAGGGTGGTGGGTGTATGGAACGAGCTGCTGGAGGAGATAGCTGAGGCAGGTACTATCGCAACGTGTAAGACACATTTAGATGGGTATATGGGTAGAGGTTTAGAGGGATATGGGCCAAACGCATGCCAATGGGACTAGTGTAGATGGGGCATGTTGGCTGGCGCGGGTAAGTTGGGTCGAGGCTCCAAGTTCCACGCTTCATGACTCTATGACTTCAAGCGGGAGTGGGTTGAAGAGATGTGCAGTGGGGCAGTAGTGGTTCCCCATGGACAGTGCTGGACTTACACTCAGATGGCCTTGCATGGGGGTTACACAAAAAAAGCTGGAGAAACTCAGCGGGTGCAGCAGCATCTAAGGAGCGAAGGAGATAGGCGACGTTTCGGGTCGAGACCTTCTTCATGGGGCCAGTGGAATCTGTGCAGAGGCAGAGGCAGAGGCAGAGCCCCCTTTGAAGAACATACCTGTTTGATGAGCAGCCCATGACTCCAGATTCTCTCCAGCAGGTCACACAAGCTCGCTATCAACGTGTTCTCCTCCAGGCCAGTGATGTTGGCCTCTCCGTGCCCCAGTTCCACTGCCTCGTGACCCATCTTTTCCACCAGCATTCGCTTGGTCTGCAACGGAGTATTCGCCAATGAATTCAAACCATCCAATCACCTTCCCAAAACGCACACGGTGGTGCAGACGCTGCCTCACAGCGCCACTCGATCCTGACCTCAGTTGCTGCCCTTGTGGAGTTTGCACGTTCTCCATGTGACTGCATGGGTTTCCTCCAGGTGCTCCGGTTTCCACCCACATCCCAAAGACAAACAGGGTTTGCAGGTTAATTGGCCATTGTAAATTATCCCTTGTGTGTAGTGAGTCAATGAGAAAGTGGGATAACATAGAACTACCATGAACAGTGAATCGGCATGGTCTCGGTGGGTCGAAGGGCCTAACATATATCTAAGTTCTCATTGATTATATTCAAGAGCCCATGAGGTCCTCAGGATTTTAGCCACTACTGTACATTGTTCTCTAAATCATCCTGCTCCTTCACATTCCCCAGGTTCTCACCATTCTGCACAGTTGCGGGAGGATACCGCGAGTGACACATTTCACCCTTTGTCTCCCGTTTCCTATTCAACTCGAACCCGGCCATGGGTGCTGTCTGCACGGAGTTTGTACGTTCTCCCTGTGACCCCGTGGGTTTTCTCCGGGATCTTTGGTTTCCTCCCACACTCGAAAGACATGCAGATTTGTAGGTTAATTGGCTAGGTATAAATGTAAATTGTCCCTAGTGTGCGTATTGTAGCGTTAATGTGCGGGGTTCGCTGGTCGGCGTGGACTCGGTGGGCCGAAGGGCCTGTTTCCGTCATGTATCTCTAAACTAAACTATATTCAGCATTCTGACCATCCGCCCCCTATTCCTGTTGTCAATCCCCAGCCATCACATTCCCTCAGCTGAAGGTAGTTTTTGCCCCATAAATCCAAAGATGTTAGTTGATGGCCATCTCCAGACGGGGTCTCACGACCTTGGCTTAACCTCCAGTGTGGCACTGAAAATCTCCCAGGTCTTAGTGGCCAGAGATCCCGGCAGGGACCACAGGCAAACTGATTAAGTCCCCAGCTCCCTAAGAGCTTTGACATCAGTTGAAGACAACAACCCAGTTAATCAGAGGGCAAGGAAACAATTCCCTGATATCACCTCCTCCTATGGGGCAGCATGGTGGCGCAGCAGTAGAATTGCTGCCTGACAGCGTTAGAGGCCAAGTATGATCCTGACTACGGGTGCTGTCTGTACAGTGTGTGTATATTCTCCCCGTGACCATGTGGGCTTTCCCTGGGTGCTCCGCTTTCCTCCCACACTCCAAAGACGTACAGGTTTGTAGGGCAGACACAAAAAGCTGGAGTAACTCAATGGGACAGGCAGCATTTCCGGAGAGAAGGAATGGGTGGCGTTTCAACTCAAAACGCCAGTCTGAAGAAGGGTCTCGACCCGAAATGTCACCCATTCCTTCTCTCCAGAGATGCTGCCTGTCTCGCTGAGATACTCCCGCTTTTTGTGTCTATCCTTGGTTTAAACCAACATCAGCAGTTCCTTCTTACACAGGTTTGTAGGGTAATTGGCTTCAGTAAAAATTGTAAATTGTCCCTAGTGTGTGTAGTGTTTCCTAGTGTAACGGGGATCGCTGGTCCGCACAGACTCGGTGCGTCGAAGGGCCTGTTTCCATGCTGTATCTCTATACTAAACTAAATCGTTTTGATCCGTGTCCAAGTAGGAAAAATAATAGCAAACTGGTTACCTTAATGCGACATTCTTTGAGCAGTCCTTCCACGAACTTCCAGTTGGTTTGGGCAATGACAGCCGGGGATAGGTCGGAGAGTTTCGGTTGCCGTAAGCTTTTTCCTAAGCTCCGGGCCTCTTGCATGTATTTCTGTAAATCAGGGCACATACATTTAGGGCCACCTTCCCCAAGCATCTGATGGACCTCTGTGAAATGGCACTCAGAGTGGCGGGATGCAAACACATTTGGGGAGGCCAGTGTAGTTAGAATATAGAACAGTACAACACAAGACCAGGCCCTTCGGCCCACACTGTCTGTGCTGAACATGATTCCACGACCATCATTTATCTACTTGAACATAACCCATATCCCTCCATTACCCTGCATGTCCATATGCCTATCGAAAAGTATTTTAAATGCCACTAATGTATCAGCGTGTTCCAGGTAGCTACCCCTCACTGTGTACAAAACTCGCCCCGCTCATCTCTTTTAAACTTTTCCCCTCTCACCTTAAAGCTATGCCCTCTAGTATTTGAATTTTCCATCCTTTGGGAAAAAAAGAGGTTATGACTGTCTATCCTATCTCCACCTCTCAGAATTTTAAATACAAGAACTATTTTACATGTAGTTAGTGGTGCAAATTACCAGTTGACCCATTACTAGTCCCATACACAGGGAGGTTTCTGAAGTGGATATGTCATGCTCCTGGAGGTAGACACAAAGTGCTGGAGTAACTCAACGGGTCAGGCACCATTTCTGGAGAAAAGGAATAGGTGACATTTTGGGTCGTGAACCTTCGTCAGACAGGGTCTTGACCCGAAACGTCACTATTCCTTCTCTCCGGAGATGCTGTCTGACTCGCTGAGTTACTCCAGCTTTTTGTGTCTATCTTCGGTTTAAACCAGCATCTGTAGTTCCTTCCTCCACATGTTGTCATGCACCTGGGTTTGACAACTGTTGGGTTATTTTTCAATTGCTGCGACTTTCCAACTCACCTACTTCCCAATAGCAGTGCTATTGTTCCCATTTCATGGATACCGCAACCCCTAATGCTCATCCCAACCTTTCTTCCTTGTTGCTCAAATGTTACTCGCTCTTTCCTTCCACTTGAGATATATCGCATTAGTCATGGTGTGACTCGAGTCATTTCCTGCACAAAATGTTGGGCGGTTTCGCACCAGCTCCAAGTGATTATCTCGCAAAAACCCAGCTATCGGTGATAACTGGTGCAAATTTGGAAAAAAAGCACTTCAATGTGGCGAGCGGGGTTAAAAGGAACTTTGTGTTGGCGGAGTGGATGAGAAAGTGAGATTGCGTCGAACTTGTGTGAACTTGGTCAGCATGGACTCGGTGGGCCGAAGGGTTTGTTTCCATGCTGCATCTCTCAACTAAGCTAAACTAAATCTACACAAATGTCTTGTTTTACCTAAAGAGAGGGGACTGGGACATTGAAAATGGTGAAAGGGTTTGACAGATACAGAGAAAAAGTTTCTTTTTACAAGGAATCATAGTGTGAACGGGGCACTGTAATCTTAAAGTCAGAGCGAACCAACTGAAGAGTGGAGTTGGGAAGAGTTTTCCATTCATTTGGTGGTCATTTGGGATTTGCTTCCCATAAACTGCATGCTTGCTGAGGCAAAATGTACCTATCAAGGGGTATGAAGAAACCATGGAGTAGGGTTAACTGCAGAGCAACCATGATGTAGGTTCAGGATCTACTTCCATTCCTAATGTTACTATGGATACTGGGCCTAGAGTGCAAGAAACAGTTTCCACCCTTCACTTCAGTGAAGAAAAATACATTTTAAAAAAGCACCAAGGGCCTTGGAGAAGTGTTCAGGGAGGTTTCTACGCTATCTGGAAGAGTTGGAGAACACTTTCAGTTTAGTTCTGTGGTGCAAGCCCTATTACAGTGAGCCAAGCAGACTGACCGTGTAAACCAAAGCTGTGAAGGATTAGAGCATCACACAGCGTCCGAGCGCAACGTACCAGCGAGCACTCAGAGGAGGATTTTTTGGGAGGTCGTACGGCGAGGGGCGAACCCTGGTCCCATTCCCAGAAGGCCATGGAGTTGTGGTGGAGGAAGAGGTGCCCCTCCACTGGCTAAAGGCGAGCGGTGGCGTGGGCCCAGAGGGGAACCGATTGCAAAGCGAGAGGGAGGCAGGAGAAAGGAAAACACAAAACGTGAGAGAGGAGCAACAACAAAAAAAACAAAAGAGAACTCGTCGAGAACAACAAACAATGAAAGTCTCTGAGCATCATAGACATATTCTGCTGAAACGTACTGTTCTGAAACAGTGGGGACCAGGTTAGCCGTAGAGTTGGTGCCTTACAGCGCCAGAGACCCGGGTTTGATCCTGACTAAGGGTGTTGCCTGTACGGAGATTGTACTTCTCATTGTAATCGCATGTTTTTTCTCTGAGTGCTCCGGTTTCCTCCCACACTCCAAAGACGTACAGGTTTGTAGGCTAATTGGCTTTGGTAAAAATTGTGAATTGTCCCTAGTGTGTGTAGGATAGTGCAAATGTATGGTGTGTTCGCTGGTTGGCAGCGTACACTGTGGGCCGAGAGCCTGTTTCAACGCTGTATCTATTGTCTATTGTCTATTTCTGAAATCTAAAGAGTAACATCATGAGTAGAGTGGAGAAACTAGCAATTATGGGATGCATTTGCACAGTACAATCGGAGCAGCAGCCCAGTCTCTGCTCGGGTGAACTGCCCAGCCCAAACCTCACCTACACACCACCTAATAACCTGTTGGGGCATGCTCCATTAACATAAACCTGAATATGTCCATAATATAATACTAATGGGGCCAATTAGCATCATAGTGTGAAGCTCGTGACCAAAGATCCTATAGCGGAGCAAGATAGACCACTCCTTCTAAATACAATGGGCTGATGTGTAGTACACATCGGAACGGAACGTGGGGCTTTTTTTCATCCATTTCTGTAACCGGACCCGACCCGACTCGCAGTGTAATCAATGTTGTGGGGGAACAGTTTGTGTTAATAAATTTAAATTCTGAAAATGAGGAGAAGATTTTTTTACCAAATAACTTTTATTTTTACGAGGATGTTTCCGTAACCGGCTTCCGTCTCCGCACTATTATCCGATGGCATCTTTGGTGCGGGGACGGAAGCCGGTTACGGAAATGGGGCCTTAAATTACCCGTGATCTGCCCATGACCGTACTACGTGTTTTTCGTCGAGTGATCTAGTTTGCTCGCTATAGGATCTTAGGTCGTGACCACTGAGAATTGAATGGGGCCATTTAAAGTTATTTCGCAATCTGCTAATCACAGAGCCAACCCATTAACAGTCACTGATGAAATAGCTGTGCTGAAGAGAGGGAAGCAACTCTTGAGATAAGTCCCATCACAGGTTCACACTATATAGGAGCAGAATTAGGCCATTCGGCCCATCGTCTACTCCGCCATTCAATCATGGTTGATCTCTGCCTTATAATTCCTGCCTTCTTCCCATTGCCCTCGACACCCAATCCTCGATTGCTTTCTGAACTACAGACTTTTCCAAACTGTAGCGACCAGTATCTCCTACGCTCTGCAGGATGCGGGGGTGTAAATATGTCGTTGCACTCAGCTGGTTTCGGAATTAACTCTGACAATAGGTCACAAAGTGCTGGAGTAACTCAGCGGGTCAGGCAGCAGCCCCTTGAGAACAAGATTTGGTGACGTTTCAGTTCAGGAACTTTCTTCAGACAGGGCGGCCCAGTGAGGCAGTGGTAGAGTTGCTGCCTTACAGCGCCAGAGACCCGGGTTCGATCCTGACTGCTGATGCTCGTCTGTACAGAGTTTGTATGTTCTCCCCGTGACCTGTGTGGGTTTTCTCTGAGATCTTAGGTTTACTCTCACACTCTAAAAGCGTACAGGTTTGAAGGTTTGTGGCCCTTGTTGCTAAAGGGATCAGGGAGAGAATGGAGGTATGGAGAGAAGGCAGGTACAGGATACTGAGTTGGATGATCAGCCATGATTATATTGAATGGCGGTGCAGGCTCGAAGGGCCGAATGGCCTACTCCTGCACCTATTTTCTATGATTCTAAGGTTAGTTGGCTTGGTATAAATGTAAATTGTCCCAAGTGTGTGTAGGGTAGTGTTAGTGTATGGGGATCGCTGGTCGGTGCAGACTCTGTGGGCCGAAGGGCCTGTTTCCGCGCTGTATCACTAACCTAAATTAAACTAAACTGATTGTAGATGGTGGGGTGCGGGTGGGAAAAAAAGCTGGATGAGAGAAGGGGGGGGGGGGGAGGGGGTGGGGGAGGGGGGTGAAAGCTAGAAGAGAGGAGGGGCAGGACAAGGTGTGGCAGGTAATCGGTGAACACAGGCAAGGCGGGTTTTGAAAGGTTGATGGTTGGGAAAAGGCCAGAGATGAAAGGTTTGAAAGTAGGTGACATAAATTGTACTGAGTTCATATGCATTGCAGACACAGCCAGAGCAATGCATTCATTTCTGGAGTCCATCTTCAAGAAGGTTAATCAGTTTTGTAGGTCGATCCTGAAGATTAATCTGAATGTTAGTCCTAAATGGGTTTATCGTGAATTCTGTTTTATTTGATTTATTTCTTCATTCCAGCATTTATTGTCCATTCCTAATTGTCTCTGAACTAAGGAGCCAGTTAAGAATGAGTCACGTTAGTGAGGCTGGAGTAACATAGCCGTGTGAGTGGGTAAAGAATGTAGCTTGCCTTCTCGGAAGGAAGAAAGCCAGACAGGTTTTTACAACAATCCATCTGCTCCATGCTTTTTCAATTCCACAGTTTTTCTTAATAACTTCCGCTTGAAGTCAAATCTGTTGGGGTTGGATCTGAACTGGTGCCTTTTCATCAATGGTCTCGATTTTTGTGATATATATAGCAACTTAACCTCTTTATCCTTGAGTATAGAAGGAAGAGGCTCACATGGAAGACAGTGAATCATCTGAATTTTCTACTCAAGAGGGCAGTGTAGGCTCATTTGTTGAGTATGCACAATACCAAGATGGAATTAAAGGCAATTAAGGGTTCTGGGTTAGTGGTAAGAGAATGACACTGAGGTATGAATGAATGAATGAATGAATTAATTGATTGATTAACACTTTATTGTTACATGTGACAAGTCACAGTGATATTCTTTGTTTTGCTACCCAAGGTATGCAAATGGTCGCTACATAAATGGCGGAGTTCCAAGTATCCCGTGCCAGGTAATCCTTTGTTCTCCCCTTCTCCTCCTCCCTCCCGGCAGTTCCCCCTAAGCTGGGTCCTCCTTTATTCTTCCGTGATAGCCATGATCTATCATGGAATGGCCCACTATTGCTTTTATTTCTTATGTTCTTAATTTACCTTGAATGGCAACAGTTATAACTATCAGACAGTGAGAAAGATGGAGGGTTTTATGAATGGAACAGTCAAAGTGACCATGGTTGGGGGTTGGGCGCAGGTTGTAAACGGGTATGGGTGGAGGACTTGGGATCGCCCCTGTACCTCTTTCAGGTCGTTGTCCAGTGCCAGGTGCTCCGAATGTTGCCGCAGACGATCCTTCCTTCGCTGCGCGGTGGCGCCTCGGTTTGCCCATCGGCTGCGGGCGTTGGAACAGATGAAGAGACAGTTTTAATGCTTGGGTAACAGCGTCAACCAAGAAGAGCATAGACTCAGATCATTTCACACTGAAAACATCAGCCGCAATTGAAATGATAGCCTTTGCTCCAACAAGTGGAACAAATCACGAGCTTGTTGGACCACTTTCCACTTGCCTGGATGAGTGCGGGCGGCTCCAGCAAATGTCAACAAATCCGACACCATCCAAGGCAAAGCAACCCATACAACTGGCACCCCATCCACCCCACCACACTAAATATTCATTCCTTCCACCAACAGTGCATGGTCTGCAGGTTATACCAGCCCAAACAAATGTTGGGCAGTTACTCACCAAACGTTACTCCGACACTACCTCCCAAATCTATGCTCTCTCTCACCAAGAAGGAGAGGGGAAGGAAAGGAAGCAGATGGGAAAATCGCCACCATCTTGACTTCAAATACTATCTCTCATTGAAGACCCTCACGGTGGCACAGTGGTAGATTTGCTGCCTTGCAGCGTCAAAGACCCGGGTTCAATCCTGACTATGGGTGCTGCACTGTACGTAGTTTGTACGTTCTCCCTGTGACCATGTGGGTTTTCTCCAGGTGCTCTGGTTTCCTCCCATATTCAAAAGACTTGTAGGTTAATTGGCTTTGGAAAAATTGTAAATTGTCCTTTATGTGTGTAGGATAGTGCCAGTGTATGGGGATCGCTTGTCGGCGCGGACATGGTGGGCCGATGGGCCTGTTTCCGCGCTGTGTCTCTAAAAATAAAAAAAATCAAAACTACAACACTGACTGGGCAGCATGCAAACAAAAGCTTTTCACTGTACCTCAGTACACATGACAATAATAAACTAAACTAGGGGAGAAGACTTGGTGGGCCAAATGGTCTAATTCTGCTCCTATTATTTACGACCTTAAGCTAAACTAAGCAAAAGAAGGGAGGAGAGCACGCAAGTCACACTTAAGTTAGGGAAGATAAGATATTAAGGTGATGTACTCACTTGTTGTTGGTTGGTCCTGTTGCCAGTACATCTGCCTGCAGCTTGGGGAAGAATCCTTGCTCATACTTCCCCTGTCCAATCTTCATGTCCAGCAGGTGTGGGTGGATGGCAGTGTGGTCGATCTTCACCAGGCGCTGCTCAATGGCTTGGGCTGGGCGGCACAGTCAAGAACAGCAGGAAATTAGTCCACATGACTGAGGCAAGCAAAATCAAATGTGCAGGTGGGAGATTAAATACCAATTAGAGTGATGGGAACGTTTCAAGAAGCAAACAAAGGCAAATGTTGGAAATCCAAAGCTGAAAAAGAAATCGCACTGCAAACACGCCGTGGATCAGGTAGCACTCGTGAGGTGAGAAACAGAGTTAATCGATCAGATCGATCAGAAACAGTGTTCCCACGGATGCTGCTGGGCCCACTGAGCATTTCTAACACATCCTGTTTTCAATCCTAGAGCACAAAGCTGCAATAGACTTTTGGAGAGTGGGGTTAGGTGAGGGGTGGGGAGAGACTGCAAGATTGCCACAGCTCAAAGTTAAGCAGAACTTCTCTCTATTTTCTGGAGAGAAGGAATGGGTGACCTTTCGGGTCCAGACAAAGGGTCTTGACCCAAAACGTCACCTATTCCTTTTATCCAGAGATACTGTCTGACCCGCTGAGTTACTCCAGCATTTTGTGTTCTTCTTCAGTGTTAACCAGGATCTGCAGTTCCTTCCTGCACACTTTGTGAAGAGGCTCGTGCTTTCTCTTAATTGCCTCTCTGGGTTAATGTATGTCAGCTACAGTCATATTAAGCGTACAGCACAGAAACTGGCCATTCGGCCCACTCTGTCTGTGCTGACCATTCTACTTCTCCACACTAGTCCCGTAGACCCCCATCTTGTCTACAGCCTTCTATGCCTTGGCAATTCAAATACTTGTGTAGGTTCTTCTTAAATGTGGAGAGACTGGCTACCTGTCTTCACTTCCATGTCAGGCAGCATGGTACAGATTCCTATGTTCTTAGGGTGAAAAATATTCCCCCTCAGATCCCATTTAAACTTCCACCTCTCATGTTATACATATTCCTTTTTGTTTAATACACTCCCACCATAGGAAAAAGATTGTATTGCCTCCTGCCCAAGCGTGTTTGATACAATTGATTTAGTGTTGACTGCTGTGCCTTGAAAATACTTTAACATGTTTGTTTAATGGATGATTCATGTAATGTGGGAGGTTGCAGAATCGTAACTCAGCTCATCCCTGATAATTTATTCAAGCTACATTCAGGGAAACTAATTTGGGTGGACCCGAAAGCTGATCTTGGTCTGCATGGATGAGGGGCTGAAGGGCCTTTGTCTGTGCTGTTTGACTCTATGAACTTCAGAAGAAAAACACAAAAGTAGTCCCTCAGACTTCTTGGATGCAATTATTTTTTAATCTATAACTCATGAGTTGTGACCAAGATACTACAATAGTTTAAGATACCTTGTTATCAGATTAACACTGTTTGGTTTGCCCATGTGTAGGAATAGCTTTGCTCTTTAACATTGTGTGTAGTGATTGTGGAAGAGAATGAGAAGGGCATCTGTAACTGCAGATGCTGGTTTACACCGGAGGTAGACAGAAACAAAACACTAGAGTTACTCAGCATGTCAGGCAGCATCTCTGGAGGAAAGGAACCGGTGACGTTTCGGGTTGAGACCCTTCTTCAGAAAGGCATCTGGTCAGTTTCTCTACTGCTTTCTGTTCTAACAAATGGAATCTATCAAGGAGCAAAACTCTGGAACTTTCCCACTCTAACGTTAGGTTTGCTGGTGTCCTTTCTTTATTCCTGGCACCGAGAAGCATGGAGGGGGGGGGGGGGGGGGGGTGGCGATGCTGAAGGGGTGAGGGGTGGAGAGGCTGAGATGGTGGATGTGCCTGGAACAGTTCCGAAGACACAGGGAGTGGAGACATAATTGCCTCCAGGGATGTGCGGAGCATGCAGAGAGATGGGGTTGAGGAGCTGGTTGAGAATAAACAACACTCGCAGGAGCCCCTTGGGGAAAACCATCACTATCTGGGGAACCAAGGAAGGAATATTTTCTCTGAAAGTGTCAGGCAAAGTTGCTTTCTGCATGAGATAACAGAATTATCCTTCAGTCTGCCACATCGATATCATGCTACAAATCTCTTGAGAGGTTTTCACTCCATAGAAACTTGAGCCATTTATACGAGCGAAAAGTGAAAAGAAATCTGTCACCCATTTTTCACGTGAATGCTGGTTACTCCCACAGTTCACCTAATGTTGATTTTCTTCCTACAGGAGCCTTGATGTCAAATAACTGTTGGACCTAGAGCAAACAACAAAGCATTTGAGGAACTCAGCAGGCCAGGCAGCATCCGTAGAGGGAATGAACAGGGTGATGTTTCAGGTCGAAGAAAGGGTCCAACGCAATGTTTTTGGTCAGAACTCTTCTTCAGACTGATTGGTGCATTTCCTATCAATCTGAAAAATAATTCTAAACCAAAATATTGCCTGTGCATTCCTTCCGCAGATGCTGCCTGACCTTTTGAGTTCCTCCAGCACTTTGTCCCAACATCTGGACGCAGCCCAGACCATCAGACAAACCAATCTCCCTTCCATTTACACCTCACACTGCTTCGGCAAGGCTACCAGCATAATCAAGGACAAGTCGCACCCTGGCTGCTCCCTCTTCTCCCCTCTCCCAGCAAAAGTTATAGAAGTGTGAAAACACACACCTCCAGATTCAGGGACAATTTCTTCCCAGCTGTTATCAGACAACTGAACCGTCCTTCCACAACTAGAGAGCAGACCTGAATTGCTACCTACCGCATTGGTGACATTCGGACTATCTTTGATCGGACTTTGCTGGCTTCACCTTGCACTAAACGTTATTCCCTTATCATGTATCTGCACACTGAGAATGACTCAATTGCAGCCATGTATTGTCTTTCAACTGACTGGTTAGCACGCAACAGCAACTCTTCACTGTTCCTCGGTACACGTGACAATAGACTGAACAATAAAATAAAAATATCTCCAACTATTGGTTCTATGGGTGGACCTTCCTCTCAAGCAGAGGTCCAACTACATCCAATGCCCAACAAGGCTCCAACACAGAGTGGGAAAGAACAGGAAACCTGTAGAAAATTCCTCTTAGCTGAAACCAATTACCACGTGGTCCCTAACAGGGACCTTCAAACATAAGCACAAGGAAAGATTTGCAACTCAGGCCTTCTAGTTTGCAAATGATTTTCTCTTGGCAGATTTTTATCAGATCAATGGAAGTGAAGTAAACACGCAGAGAGAAGATTTTGTGCACATCATTCCGGACGTGGTGTTTGCTATCAGTGTTGTTAAACAAGGCTGTGATTCACGCAAGGAATTAGCAGTGATCAAAGTCAGTAATAAGCTTATTACGTTCATCGCCATCATTCCGGCCTTCTAGAGAAAGCACATGAGGCTCTGGTGCTTCTATTTCAAAGGAGCAGTACCTTCGAGCAAGCCAACTGTCTGGGAATAAAAACAAGCACTCGGTATCGAAACCTTCCTTTATAAACATGCCCGGGGTCATCTTAATTGGAGGAACGCCAAATGCATAGCAAAGAGAACAGAACCCTGTTGATCAGCAACGAAACCCAAACCAGAAATGTAACTACAAGAAGAAGAGCAAATTAAAAACTTCACCAGTCAGTGTGATGAACCAACATTTGGATCTGCGAGTCACTGCAGCAATTTAGTTTAGTTTCGTTGAGTTTAGAGGTACAGCGCGGAACAAGGTCCTTCAGCCCACCGAGTCCGCTCCAACCAGCGATCCCTGCATACTTACATTATCCAACACACACTAGGGACAATTTATAATTATACCAAGCCAATTAACCTACAAACCTGTACCTGCATGTCTTTGGAGTGCGGGAGGAAACTGGAGCACCTGGGGAAAACCCATGCAGATCACAGGGAGAATGTGCAAAGTCCAAACAGGCATGCACCAGTAGTCAGGATCGAACCGCAGTCGGTCTCCGGCGCTGTATGACAGCAGCTCTATCGCTGCGCCACTGTGCTGCCCGTTTCTGCGCCTTCACTTTTCTCATCTTTATCTGCTATTCCACGGAATTCCACAGATTCACCACCCTCTGGCGACAGCAATTCCTCCTCACCAGCTAACAGGAGCATTCTCCTGCTGGAAACTCAGGTGGTTTACTGTGGGACTGGTCGCAGCCTGGGAAATGAGGCAGGTTTGCGGTTATGATAAACCAGTGGACAATGTTCACAAGCTCCTGCTGAGGAAAACTGGAGCAAACCATAGACGTTCTCCAAGGCCAACAGGTCAGATGGACGGGACTAAACCGTCGGACTTCAGTTTCACGAGTCAAACTACTACTTTGAGACGAATTATGGAAAAAAAAGAAACAATTACAGTATACACGGTGGAAAAATATGATCCTGCACAGATCTGACCAGAGAGGGTAAAGGCACTCACCTGCTTCTTTCAAGATGGTACACTTCTGATAGTTTGAGGTGCGTATTGTGGGGACACGTACATTGTAGATCTTCATTTTTTCGATGCGCGAATCAAACACCCTGAGCAGAGGATCCTTCTCCTCCCACAGTGACACTATCTTATTGTCGATGAAAGTTGCAAACATCTGTGTCTCTATGAAGTGGGAGAGGAAAGGAAGGTAGGGCTCTGGCTGGTCTGAGAGAAATGAAGCCTAGAATAACAAGGGGAAAAAAAATCCATTTTTGAAGTTATATACTCCACTCCATGGCGTTAGTTGATGCACGGTAGACAGGCCGTAGATAAGACACAAAATGCTGGAGTAACTCAGCGGGACAGGTGGCATCTCTGGAGAGAATGAATGGGTGACCATTTTGGCTCAAGACCCTTCTTTAGTCCACTGAGTCACCATCCCTTCTCTCCAGAGATGCTGCCTGTCCCGCTGAGTTACAGCAGCATTTTGTGTCTATCTTCGGCGTAAAGCAGCATCTGCAGTTCCTCAATACACAGCAGACCGAAGACTCTGCTCCGGTGCTGTGCAACTCCAAGTAAAATAGGATGGGATTCAAGAGAGATTTATAGAAATTGGTTATGAGAAAAGTGGATAACTGAGAAGCTCGCTGAATCAAAGATAATTTTTCCCAATTCTCAAGCCGTAAACCAGACTGATCGAGGCTAAGTTCAGATTGACCTGAGCCACTCTTCTACAACAGTCGGCACCAAATGGATCACAAATCAGGATCATCAGCACAGGAACAATATAACCAGCTGGAGCAGATAGGATGGCGTTCAGTAGGTGACACTGCATCAACGTGATCAGTATCTGGCTCCCTGCCACTAAGATACTCTTACATTCTCCTTCAGCTCAGAGAAGAAGCATTCACAGGATTTTACAATATTTCTCCAGATTTCTTTACAACAAGTAAAAAAAATGCATCTCTTCTGGGACACTACATATGTGTGCGGGTGTGTGTGTGTGTGTGTGTGTACATGCATATATTTGTGTGTGCATACGAGTGTGTGTATGTGTATGTATATGTGTGTGTGTGTGAGAGTCAGTGAGTGAGTGCATGTGTGTGTGTGTGTGTATGTGTGTGTGTGTGTGTGAGAGTGAGTGAGTGAGTGAGTGAGTGAGTGAATGAGTGTGTGTATATATGTGTATGTATGTGTGTATGCGTTCCGCTGCCTCACTGCTCCTGACATCTGGGTTCGATCGAGACCTCCGGCTATGCGTGTGTGGAGTTTGGACATTCTCCCTGTGACTGTATAGGTTTGCTCTGGGAACACCTGTTCACCCCTCCACATCCCAAAGATGTGCGGATCGGTAGGTTAACAAGCCACTGTAGTTACTCTGATGTGCAGGTGAGTGGCTGAGTAGAGGGGAGTTGACAAGGATGTGGGAAGAAAATGAGAATAATTGATGATTAATGCAAACGGGTAGTTGATGGGTCAAGCAAAGTCAGGGAGAGCAATGAAAAGTTCTGATCCAATGATTTATATCTCTATAACTCTAAGGCTGGCTGTATATAATTAGCTGGGACAAGGTGATACTCTGCATGCTGGTCCCAGAGGAAGAATTACTGTCATTCGATACAATCACCCCAATCCTTTAAATCTCTTCTCCACTTGCAAATGTATTGGATCTGCTACAGTCGGTCCACTCTTCTATTTGTGCGTGATTGTACACTTTGATTTAGTTTAGAGATAAAACATGGAAATAGACCCAAATACATCAATCACCCATCAGGTGCACCTGGTAGAAATCTACATGATCACAGGGAGAACCATAGACAATAGACAATAGGTACAGGAGTAGGCCATTCGGCCCTTCGAGCCAGCACCGCCATTCAATGTGATCATGGCTGATCATCCCCAATCAGTACCCCGTTCCTGCCTTCTCCCCACATCCCCTGACTCTGCTATTGTTTTGAGCCCTATACAGCTCTCTTTTGAAAGCATCCAGAGAACCTACCTCCACAGACTCACCACTCTCTGTGAGAAAAAGTGTTTCCTCGTCTCCGTTCTAAATGGCTTACTCCTCATTCTTAAACTGTGGCCCCTGGTTTTGGACTCCCCCAACACCGGGAACATGTTCCTGCCTCTAGCGTGTCCAAACCCTTAACAATCTTATATGTTTCAATGAGAACACCCTGTCATCCTTCTACACTCCAGAGTATACAAGCCCAGCTGCTCCATTCTCTCAGCATATGACAGTCCCACCATCCTGGGAATTAACCTTGTAAACCTACGCTGCACTCCCTCAATAGCAAGAATGTCCTTCCTCAAATTAGGGGCCAAAACTGTACACAATACTCCAGGTGTGGTCTCACTAGGGCTCTGTACAACTGCAGAAGGACCTCTTTGCTCCAATATTCGATTCCTCTTGCTATAAAGGCCAACATGCCATTCGCTTTCTTCACTGCCTGCTGTACCTGCATGCTTGCTTTCATAGACTGATGTACAAGGACCCCCAGATCCCGATGTACTTCCCCTTTTCCCAACTTGATGCCATTTAGATAGTAGAACGTGCAAACTCCACACAGTAAGCACTCGAGGTCAGGATCGAACCTGGGTCTCTGATGCCGAGAGGCAGCAGCTCTACCAGCCGCGCCACCGGACCACCACAACTTTGACTGTAAAAGACGCGAAGCAAAGCTTTTCGCTGTATCTTGGTGCGCGTGATAATAATAAATTAAACAGGACAGAATGTCTGGTAACATCGAGCACTACCCCGCATGTGTAATACAGGAGGGGAAGGGGCTGGAGGAGAATGTGTACCTTGTCAAAATTCTGCATCTGCTCCCGGTTGGTCAGCCATGACTCCATGTCCTGCGCGGGTTGAATGACAAAGGCCTCGTAGTCAGCGAACATTTGCGTGAAGCGTTTGGCAAAGACCTCGCGGAGCTGCACGGCCAGCTTGTAGTCACGGAGCTCCTCCTCGCTGCACTGGCACCTGGTGTCCCTCTCTTTCTCCAGGGGCGCGGCTATCTCCATCTTCTCCACGGACACCCCCGTGCGCTTGGCCAGAGCCTGCAGCCTCGCCAGCGTCTCGTTGCCCTTCAGCAGCTCGTACATGTTGATGGTGGTGCTGGTCAGGTTGCCGTTCTTCTTGTCGTGGACCAGCTCATCCAGCACCAGGTTCTTCAGCTCAGCGGCACTCTCGCTGCAGTGCAGGTTCCCCTCCGGCGGGATCCCAAACTGAAGCAGCACCTCCGAGATCTCCTGGATGAACTCCAGCTTGTTGGGAAACTGCGGGAAATCCTCCGGCAGGTCGATGAAGTGGTTGTCAATGTCCACAAAGCACAGGTTTGCCTAGGAGAGAGAAAGAGAGAGAGAAAGAGAAAGCGACAGAGAGGGAGAAAGAGAGAGAGAGAGAGATGGAGAGAGAGAAATGGAGAGAGATGGAGAGAGAGAGGGAGAGAAAGAGGGAGAGGGAGAGAGAGAGAGAGAGAGAGAGAGAGAAGGAGAGAGAGAAGGAGAGAGGGGAGAGGGGTGAGGGAAGAGAGAGGGGAGAGAGAGGAGAGAGAGGAGAGAGGGGAGAGGGGAGAGAGAGGGGAGAGACATTTAGAGAGAGAGAGAGAGGGAGGGAGAGAGAGACAGAGAGAGATGGAGAGAGAGACGATGGAGAGGGAGAGGGAGAGAGATGGAGAGGGAGAGAGATGGAGAGATGGAGATGGAGGGGGAAGGAGAGGGGAAGGAGAGGGGGAAGGAGAGGGAGAGAGGGAGAGAGAGAGAGAGAGAGAGAGAGAGAGAGAGAGAGAGAGAGAGGGGAATAGGTCAATGACAATTCTGCTTCGCATCAAATCAAAAGGGGTTGGCCAGATAATCGGCTAGTGTAAACCTCACCTGTTGTGGAGGTGAGTGATGGAGTTTGGGGAAGGGGGAAATTAATTGATGGGTATTAGATTTAGCTCTTAGGGCCAAAAGAATCAAGAGTTATGGGGAAAAAAGCAGGAACGGGGTACTGATTTTAGATGATCTGCCATGACCATAATGAATGGCAGTGCTGGCTTGAAGGGCCGAATGGCCTACTCCTGCACCTATTTTTCCATGTTTAAAACACGGAGAATAATTACAGGAAGAAATTATTTGGGGGATAAAGGGCCTGAGTGGGCAGGCGTAGATGATGGGCCTGAAATGGGGTCCTTCTATGTCACATGACAACATGGAGAAGGTTCTGTGCTTGTTCCTTCACTCCAGACACCCGGGCATGTCGTCTAAGTAGGCATTCCAATGCAACACTGAGAGAGAGCTGCATTGGCAGAGGTCACACAAGACCATCTCATGAGAAACAAGATCGCACATCACTACTTCAAGACTGGTGGCAGCAATCTTTCTGGTATCTTGGCCAACATTTATGCCTCGACCATTATTCCCAAACAGAATTATCTGGCCATTATCACATTCCTGCTTGTGGTTCCCTTTAAATGAGCACAGAGTGTCCTTATGGACAATAGACAATAGGTGCATGAGTAGGCCATTTGGCCCTTCGAGCCAGCACCGCCATTCAATGTGACTATGGCTGATCATCCCCATCAGTACCCCGTTCCTGCCTTCTCCCCATATCCCCTGACTCTGCTATTCCTGCATTTTGCAACGGTCCTAGCACATCAAAATATAATGCAGGAGCAATAAAACATATAACTTCCTTCAACAATTTAAGGGTGCAATTTCTAAATTGGATTCTTCACTCCACTTAATTACTACAAGACAAAGGTTGAAATCTAGTGTGAAGCATTTCTGTTTCTTTCAACCAGACATTCGGGACGGCACGGTGGCGCAGCGGTAGAGTTGCTGCTTTACAGCGCCAGAGACCCAGGTTCAATCCTGATCTCGGGTGCTGTCTCTATGGACTTTGTACGTTCTCCCCGTGACCTGTGTGCGTTTTCCCCAGGTGCTTCTGAGATTTCCAAAGACGTACAGGTTTTTTAAGGTAACGGGTTTGGTAAAATTGTAAATCGTCCCCAGTGTGTGTAGGATAGTGCTAGTGTGCGGGGTTCGTTGGTCGGCGAGGATTCTGTAGGCCGAAGGGCCTGTTTCTGTGCTGTATTTCTAAAACTAAAAAAGCTAAAAACATTCCTGACTGAATGCTGACTCATTGTGGGCCCAGGTGCAAAGGTACAAGGACTCACAGCAATATTTCTCCCTCATATACCCATTACTCTTGCATAATTTTGATTGTGTGATTTGGCGTGTTCAGCAACACACAGGTGCATCTAAATTGGTTTTCCCCTCTCATTTAGCATCCACAGACATACATTTCTGGCAGAGATCAAGAGATCGCCATCAATAAGATGAAGCATCAAGAGTATAGGCTTCACACAAGACCGAGAGTTTCGAAGCAACCATATATCATCATACCGCAACCCAACATTAAACACCCAAAGGCCTCATGAGAATGCCTAACTTGTGGAGGATACCGTTCCTCAATTTGGGGCAGCACGGTGGCACAGCGGTAGAGTTGCTGCCGACAGCGCCAGAGACCCGGGTTCGATCATGACCACAGGTGCTGTCTGTACGGAGTTTGTACACCAAGGCCACGCCGAACGGCAATCCCAGTACACAAGCACCACCCTACACGCGAGAGCCAATTTATATATTTTTTTTAGCGAACACAAATAAGCTACAAACCTGTGCGTCTTTGGAGTGTGGGAAGAAATTGGAGCACTGGGGGAAAACCCACACATTTAGTGCAAAGATATAACATTGAAGTCCAGTAGGAAAGGGACGTTGGAAGAATCTCACGTATTGGGTCCTTACCATATGTGCCTTTTTGATATTTGCATTCAAATACTTGCAATGCCTTGGTTATGGGTACCATTCACCATCAATGAGATGGAAAAACCGTGCCACATGGGCTCAGAGAGCAGAGTGCACAGTTTCCCAAAAGGAAACAAAAATGCTGGAGAAACTCAGCGGGTGAGGCAGCATCTATGGAGCGAAGGAATGGGTGACGTTTCGGGCCGAGAAGGGTCTCAGCCCGAAACGTCACCCATTCCTTCACTGTGTAGATGCTGCCTCACCCGCTGAGTTTCTCCAGCATTTTTGTGTCTACTTTCGATTGTTCCAGCAGTTGCAGTTCCTTCTTAAACAGTTCCCCAAAAATGGTAAGTCAGGTGGACAGAGTGGTGAGGAAAGCTTTTGGCACGCTTGCCTTCATTTAGAAAGTTACTGAGAAGTTTGAAACGCATACCTCCAGTTTCAGGGATAGTTTCTTCCTAGCTTTTATCAGAAAACTGAACCATCCTCTCACTAACTAGCGTGTGGTCCTGACCTCCCATCTACTTCATTGGAAACCTTTGACCTATCATTGATTATTACTTTATCGTGCACTAAATAATCTACCACTGCACCATCGAGAGCATCCTTACCAACTGCATCACAGTATGGTATGGTAAGGTAACTGCTCTGTCGCCGACCGGAAAGCTCTGCAGAGGGTGGTGAAGATCGCCCAACGCATCACAGGCTCCTCACTCCCCTCCATTGAGTCTGTCCATAGTAAACGATGCCTGCGCAGGGCGCACAGCATCGCCAGGGACAGCTCACACCCCAAACATAGACTGTTTACCCTCCTCCTATCCGGGAGACGCTACAGGTCCCTCCACTGCCGTACCAGCAGGCTCAAGAACAGCTTCTTCCCTGCGGCTGTCACTTCTCAACGCTGCACCTCAATGACTGTCTGTCTCCGCCCCCCCCCCCCCCCACGGACACTGTATATGTATAGACGTATATTAACTCATACTACTGCGCAATTACTTGTTCATTCGTAAGTTCGCCCTTCGGAGATACCAACTGCATTTTGTTGTCTCTGTATTGTACACTGCACAATGACAATTAAAGATTGAATTGAATTGAATTGAATACCCTTTTTCCCGTGTCTGTATCTTGTGGACGGCTTGATTGTAATCATGTAGTCTTTTTGTTGACTGGATAGTACGTGACAAAAAAGGTTTTCACTGCACTCGGTACATGTGACAATAATAGACTACACTAAACCAAAACATTAAGTATCCCATTCGAACCATCAAAAGCAACATACTAAATCTATTTGACATCAGCCATTCCCTTTTATGATCTGAAGATCGACACAAAATGCCGGAGTAACTCAGCGTCTCTGGCAGCATCTCTGGAGAGAAGAAATGGGTCGAGACTCTTCTTCAGACTGAAAATCACAGGAAATTTTAGTCAGACTTTCAGTCTTGGCTTGGTGAAATTTACTATTTAAATTTACGCAGAACTATTTACTAATTTCACTGGTCAACGGTGATAAGTCTTCTTTTATAAATTAAAAAATGTATTTAAATCTTCTCAGGCGTGTGTGGCAGCACCTTCAAATGAATTAGAAAAATAAAACAGCTTCATTGCAAAAGTTTCCTTGCACCCACAAACGAGCAACGTTAACAGATTGGTGATGAATTTGTTCTGGGGGTATGTCCGGTTTTGCATGCGGGGTCTGCTTCGCTCTTTAAAGCTGCCACAAACAGTCTGAAGAACGGTCTCAACCCAAAACGTCACCCATTCCATCTCTCCAGAGATGCTGCCGGTCCCGCTGAGTTACTCCAGAATTATGTGTCTATCTTCGGTTTAAACCAGCATCTGCAGTTCCTTCCTACAACCTCTTGTGATCTCATTAGTTAACTAGAAATGCCTGCACAGAATTAGGTTTCGGAATTAATTGCGAGCCTCTAGGGTTAGCAGTTACTTTTTTTTTTAAGATGATGTTTTAATTTGGTTGGTTTGTTTTAATTTAAAATGGACACACAATGTTCAAGCCAGAAAGAGGACAAACTGCATTAATATTTCCGGCAATTAAGTGTGAACCGAAGACAATAAAGGACTGACTGAGCCTTGGATTCCCTTGGTGTTGATCAACAAAAACAAGACTAAGGGTGTGCATCATTTAGCACTAGCTCTGCACTATCTAAATTCTACATTACTCTTCTTTTCAGGTAAGACTGGTTAGTTCAGAGTTTAGAGATACAGCAACGAAACAGGCCTTCGGCCCACCGAGTCCACGCTGTCCATCGAATAGTGTAAAATGTGTCAAACTCCCACTTCCAATGTTAGCCTCCCTGCTATTGTGAAATTTCGATGACAATCGTTCATTTTCAGGGCAACCATCAGGAACGGATTAAGGTTAGGATTCGGGAGCGTACAAGGTGAGCAGTCCTGAATGGCAAAAGTTGGTTACAGAAGATTGGAAAGGACCATTAAACTTAAGACCCAGGCTTAAAACGGATGATAGGCCTTAGAATTACATTATCAAAAAGAAATAGAGGCTGAAAAAGTAATGGCATGTTCTTTTTAGCTCATAACAAGGAATGAATCAGAGGTGTTTTAAAGAATCATAATATTTTTATGACACCGGAGGAGGCCATTCAGCCTATTGTGTCTGTGCTAGACCAGAGAGAACTGTCCAGCCTGATTGTACGTTGCATTAAAAGGTTAGTGACAATGCAGGTCACGTCTCTTCAAGTATATAGCAAACTACAATTTAAAAATGGTAACAGTTGTTGTGATTCCTCAGCTCCAGATTCCATCCATGCTCTGGGTGAGAATGTTAATATTGACCAAATTAAAGACACCATAAAATGGAGGATCCCTGCATTTGTCAGAATTGCTTAACCTCTGTCAGTGGAAATTTACAGGCTGTGGATGGCGCCGACCAGTCTGAGGCTCAGATGGATATGCAGGATGGTGAAAGATCCAGGTGTTCTCCTCATTTCCCCTTAATTGATAGTATGTATTAAAACTCTGTAAATAAACATAAATGCATTGATATGATTGTGTTACTGCAAAGGAATTGTAAATAATGTAAATAATGTTGCAAGACAGTTACCCTGCTGTTTATTGATTGGTCAAAGTGTTAAGCCCTGGCAGGACTGTATTAAGTTCCAGGGTAAATGTTGCATTATTCAGTTAGTTAGCTCCCTTCCAGAAGCTTCTGCCAGAAACAATGTATGGAAGACTCTGTGATTGGTTTGGGGAACTGTCAATAATGTATTGATGTAATTAATATGTTTGATTGAACTGTAAAGAGACCACCCCTATGTAGTTTGGACCCTCAAGGTTCGTGGACCTATAAAAGGTAGCCCCATCTTAGATCGATGACGATCTTCCGGAGGAGCACTTGGGACTGCGTAACCTTTTGGAGTGTGTCTGCTTGCACAAGGCTGAAGGGCTTGGCCAGACAGAGACAAGGATCGAACACGCGGCGGTTTAGGTATCATATAGGGGAATTTGCTGTTCATTCTAAAAATAAAGTTTAGGTGGTCCAGTGCTTGAGTCAGTGTTTTTTACTGAACTAGACTTAGAAGGGCGTATTTACAAGAACATTGGTGCTCATCCCGCTAATCCTCCAGCCAGTTCTATATACCCATGCCCCTGATTTCTGACCCCTCAGCTAAGGGAAGCAGATCTTTCCGATTTGCTCTAATCAACTAATCAATCAAATCAATGGGCGACACAGTGGCGCAGCGGTAGTGTTGCCGTCATCCAGTGCCAGATATCCGGGTTCGATCCCGACTACGGGTGCTGTCTGTACAGGCTTGTACGTTCTCCCTGTGACCGCGTGGTTTTTCTCCGGGTGCTCCGGTTTCTTCCCATGCTCCAAACACGTACAGGTTTGTAGGTTAATTGGCTCAGTATAATTATAAATTGTCCCTAGTGTGTAGGATAGTGTACGTATACGGGGATCGCTGGTCAGTGCGGACTCAGTGGGCCGAAGAGCCTGTTTCTGAGCTGTATCTCTAACCTAAAACAATTAAACTGCACGCGGGCTGAAGATGCTTTCAAGAAATATGCCGCACCACCTCAATTGGTTCATTTTCCTGTCAGCACGCCTGAGAGAAAATAATGATAATGAATACATTTTCAAACCAAGAATCTTTTGCTTGAACAAAATCCAATTCGCCAGGAAATTTGTACGAGAGAGAGAGCCACAGATGAAATGTGATGGATCAGCTGACAAGGATTTCAAGATATTAATCGATATATATTCTGTTAATTTAATTCTTCAAACGCAGCAGCAGATTTTTGTTGAATTAATGATGCAAACAATTGATTAAGAGATACGATTCGATGATGTTTATATAAAAGGAGCTTGTATGCAGAATGCTGACTTGCTTTATTAAGAAAGATAAAAGAGATGTCATTAGACATCAGTTCCACATGATTTAGACCAGACCATACATATCAATCAGAGCCTTGCTATTATTTATATAGATGAAGGGAACGTTGGAAAACTAGGAATGGAGTGAATCACACTTGGCAGATTATTAGCTTAGTTTAGAGATACAGAGCGGAAACAGGCCCTCCGGCCCACCGAGTCCATGCCAATCAGCGATCCCCCGCACTCTAATGCTATCTTACACACACTAGGGACAATTTACAATTATTCCAAGTCAATTAACCTATAAACCTTTACGTTTTGGAGTGTGGGAGGAAACCAGAGATCCCAGAGAAGACCCACGCAGGTCACGGGGACAACATACAAACTCTGCACAGACAGCACCCGTAGTCAGGACATGTATTCTCATACATGAGCAGCAACTCTACCACTGCGTCACCATGCCAAGCATGCAAGCATTCTATTTACTTTCAAGTTCAATCGCAAGCCAATTCTCTGACTTTAGGAACGAAACAGATCCAAGCACCAAGTGCGGCCTTGAGCACATAGTGAAGAATGAAGACACGCTCGCACGTAACCCCACCGCAAACACACAAGGGATAAGCTCAACCTTGCCTGAAGCAGACACACTGTAAGCTGCTTTGTGTTGTAGCTGAAGAACAGCAGACCATACATATACCGTCAACAATGTGTTGACGGTATATGTACCCCAACCGGAAGCCTGGATGACAAAAGAGGTCCAAACTCTCTTCAAGGACCGCAACACCGCCTTCAGGTATGGCGACAGAGCCCTGTACAGCGCTGCTAGAGCCAACCTGAAGAAAGGCATCAGGGATGCCAAAGCGGCCCACAAGAGGAAGATAGAGGACCACTTTAACAACAACGATCCACGGCGGGTGTGGCAGGGCATCCAGCACATCACCAACTGCAAGCCCAGAAACAGTACGACGGCCGACAGCGACGCCACACTGGCGGAGGAGCTGAACTCCTTCTTTGCTCGTTTTGAGGCAGAACCAGAAGAGCTCGTCACCATTCTCCCACCAGCCCCTAACAACAACAACTACACCCTCACTGTGCAGGAGCATGAAGTGAGGCGGGTGCTCAGGGCGGTGAACCCGAGGAAGGCTGCCGGACCGGATGGCGTGACAGGAAGGGTTCTGAAGGAATGTGCAGACCAGCTCTCCGAGGTCTTCACGAAAATCTTCAACCTGTCCCTGTCCAAATCCATCATCCCACCGTGCCTGAAGTCTGCCACAATCATCCCACTACCAAAAAAGCCTGTTATCAGCGGCCTTAAAGACTACCGACCGGTCGCTCTCACACCAGTCATCATGAAGTGTTTCGAGAGGCTGGTTCAGCAGCACATCAAAGCCAGCCTACCGTCCACCTTCGACCCACACCAGTTTGCCTACAGAGCAAATAGGTCAACTGAGGATGCCATCGTCACTGCTCTTCACACTGCACTGACCCACCTTGAACACCAGGGGAGCTAAGTGAGGATGCTCTTCATTGACTTTAGCTTGGCCTTCAATACCATCATCCCCAGCAAACTGGTCACCAAACCCATGGATTTAGGACTTTCCCAACCCATCTGCCTTTGGATCAAGGACTTTCTGTCTAACCGCCCCCAGACCGTCAGACTGGGCCATCACCTCTCCACCCCCATCACACTCAGCACCGGCTCCCCACAGGGCTGTGTGTTGAGCCCCCTCCTTTACACACCCTACACCCACGATTGTGCCCCCGCCCACTCCATCAACACCATCGTCAAGTTCGCGGACGACACGACTGTGGTTGGATGTATCTCAGGAGGAGATGAGACAGCCTACAAGGAGGAAGTCCAAAGACTGGCAGCGTGGTGTTCAGACAACAACCTCATCCTAAACACCGCAAACACAAAGGAAATTATCATAGACTTCCATAAGAACAGTGCAGCCCTTCAACCCCTATTCATCAATGGGGACTGTGTGGAAAGGGTCTCAGACTTCAGATTCCTGGGCACACAAATTGCGGAGGATCTCTCCTGGCCCACAAACACCACCAAAGTAGTCAAGAAGGCCCAGCAGCGACTCTACTTTCTGAGGATCCTCAGGAAAAACAACCTGGAAGAGAAGCTGCTGGTGTCCTTCTACCGCTGCTCTATCGAGAGTTTGCTGGCTACTGTATAACTAAATGGTATAGGTACAGGTCTTTCAAAACTCGCACGAACAGACTCAGAGACAGCTTCTACCCCTTAGCAATACGTGAGCTTAACAATGCAAAATAAGAAATAACACTCACATTCAAACTGAATTGTTGTTTAATTGTTTTTTAATATGTATATATTTTTACCCTTCCTTATATTTTAGCATTGTTCTTGTGAATTGCACCGTTGGATTGGCTTTTAAATTTTGTTGCACCATGTGCAATGACAATATAGAGATTCTGATTCTGATTCTAATTCAGGCATGAGGGGCTGAGTAGTTTCATCTTGCTCCTAATTTGTGTGTTTGCGTTTATGTTTCTCTTGAAGAGATACAGCGTGGAAACAGGCCCTTCGGCCTACCAAGTGCGTGCTGACCAGCAATCATCCCGTACACACTGGGGACAATTTACAATATACAGAAGCCAATTAACCTGCAAACCTGCACATCTTTGGAGTGTGGGAGGAAATTGGGGAAGACGGGGAAACCCACGCAGGTCACGAGGAGAACGTACAAACTCCGTACTGATGGCACCCATAGGCAGTATCAAACGTGGGTCTCTGGCGCTGTAAGGCAGCAAGTCTACCGCTGGACCACTGTGCCGCCCACTTGTGTATGCAATTAACTTGTCTATGTTGGAAGGAGGCAATGAATGGGTCACTTTAAGTGGCATCAAGGCAAATGTAAGTTCCAGTATCGCGCCAGTCACTGGGCAGAGGTGGATTGGAGCAAAGAAGCTGGCTGGGTCTTGGCTGACAGATACGTCTTGATGGGTTTTTTTTCTTACTGATTATTAGAGATTGTGGTGATAAACTAAACTCTGTCCGCACACCTTTCCTTCCCCCTAACTCTCTGTCCATTAAGCAAATCAGCCCCACAAACATTATTCCCATATCATGTATCTGTACACATAAAATGCTGGAGTAACTCAGCAGGCAAGGCAGCATCTCTGGAGAGAAGGAATGGGCGACGTTTCGGCTCGGGACGCTGCCTCACCCGCTGAGTTACTCCAGCATTTAGTGTCTACCTTTAATTTAAACTAGCATTTGCAATTCTTTCTTACACATGTGTCTGTACACCGTGAATGGATCGATTGTAATCATGTATTGTCTTTCCGCTGGCTGGTTACCATGCAACAAAAGCTTTTCACTGTACCTCGGTTCACATGACAATGAACTGAACCAGTCGCCCGCCTACAATGTGCTCAGTGATCCCTGGACTGAGGTAGGAATGTTGCAGTTTTTTTGGGAAGAAACAGCCCGGAAAACAGGAATCCCAGCTCTGATTGAGCCCGGAGCTTCCTAACAGACGTACTTTCCCTGCAGATTACAAGTGAGCTCAAGGTCAGACTGTCTTTGGTTACCTAACCTGCTAGTACGCGATTCCTGTTTTCACTTTTAAAGGACATTCATCCGAGAGCCCAGAGGATACCTGGCATCTGTTCAGCAAGGGGAATGTCGGAGCTGAATGGGAGATTAATTGCCTAGCGTTGTCCCATGACAGGACTTCCCAATTGTCAATAATTTTCTTTCTCACTGCTTTATATCATCCAGTCACATCATTGATAAAACTGTAGCTGATTTAACCTGTGACACACTTCACTCCAGTGCTCCTCGCATTGAACTGTGGGCTGGCAGCAAGGATTTCTTCAATATATTGAGTTTACAGCTACATACAATGCTGGAAATCAAGCGTGAATTGGATCAGTGGCACACACTGCAGTGAAACTGCCTTTGCACAATCCATAAGCTGTAATGCACATGCCCAAAGTAGCAGTGAGCCAGCCCATGGTGTATTACAGAGATAACTGTGTCACACGATTCTCTGAACTGTACCGCTGTATGTGCTGCCAGTACATTTATTTGCTTGTCTTAAGACATTTTGTGGACCAGAAGTCACTGAAGGTCCCTCGGAATATCATTAAACGTTAGATCATTATAGCTGATCCGTGAATTAACATAGATTTGTTTTAAAATCTGTTTTTTTAATACATTGCATTAAAAATTATACTGAATATGAACCTTGGAGTAAGAGTAAATGGAACTGCCAGAGATAAGCCTCCGAGTTGTCCTCGTGTGCTCATAACTTCTGCGGCGTTTAGTGTCGCGGTCAGATGCATAAAGTCTCTTGCCCAGAGTAGAGGAATTGAGAACCAGAAGGCATGTATAGGTTTACAGTGAGGGGGGGGGGGGGGGGGGGGGGGGGGAGGGTGGAAAGATTTAATAGGAACCTGTGAGATAACTTTTTCACGCAAAGGGTGGTGGGTGTATGGAACGAGCTGCCAGAGTAGATAGTTGAAGCAGGTACCATCGCAACATTTGAAACATTTAGACATGGATAGGTTTAGAGGGATATGGGCCAAACGCAGGCAGGTAAAACTGCCGTAGATGGGACATGTTGATTAAGTTGGGCCAAAGGGTCTGTTTCCACGCAGTACGGCTCTGTGATTATTGAGAAGTGTCAGGTTTCTGCCTGCAGTCTCTGTACACAATGTCAATTAGTATGCCTTAGCTAAACTACCAAAAGTTAATCGAGAATAAAGTGCATTAATCTTCAGATTAGAATCTCAGGCCAACACTTTCCCTCGAGAGGTTGTATATTGGCAGCAGGTTGCACACAAGCACGCTCCAATTGAACAGTGTGCCACTAAGAATATACAATGCGTGTCATTGATTTTTCTCTGCAGTGGCATTCTGTGCTGCATCGGAACACGGTGTGAGTGTCTGTTTGCAGGGTAGTACTCAGCATCTACTGAATGCAAGTCTCTTTCAGTTTGCATGCAATGCAGGCTGCATGCCGCTCACATTTCCATGGCTCTTATCCATTTGTCTTACAAAAATTAATCAGCTGTGTTCAGACATTTCATATTAGGGATTTTGCCTCAACATCATTGAGGCACTGAGTTCTGAATGGTAAACTACTTTTTACAGCAGGCTCCAGAGAGGCTTGGTTCTCATTTTAAGATTGTCTCCTCGTTCCAACTCACCTTTCAAAGAAAACTTTCTCCACCCCACCAAATTTGTAACCTAACTCAACTAGTGCTTCACCCTTTAGCTTTCTGTGCTAACGGAATATATGTCCAGAGGGTCTCCAGGGATGTTTCAGATCCAGGGAACGTAAATGCAGGTATAATTTACCATCTCCCATATAATTTACCGCGGGGATCGCTGTTTGGCTACCAGAATGAAAGACTTGACTTTTGACAATGCATGATATTTGAAGAACCTACTGGTCACTGACAAACTCCTTTATAAAGCTGTCATTAGTTTTCAGTTTTGTGAATACACCCCAAGTGCTCGCAATAGAAAGACCTTTTGGAACTCGGGGCATCAGGTAAGTCGGGACATTTTTTTCAGCATGATGAAAAATATCCATGAGTAAAAAAATAGCCCCGAGTACCTATGGCTGGCATAACGAGCCGCTACGATATATCCACGGACTCTTACGGCCTCCTTTGGACTCGTTACGAACATTCTGCGAGTTTTCGTAGAGAATTCGTGAATAACTCGGGAAAGTGGGACTGGCCCTTAAAGCTCATGTCCGATACTTGCTAACCACTGCCAGATTGCTACTCTTTCTGTGCTAAAACCCCATCACAATAAATGCTTAACTGATTAGTCATTAACCAGTCTATTTTCCCCCTGTGCACAGCCCCAGTGCCAAGCACCCTAATGTTCAGTTTTGTATTGTTCTTTCAATCCATGTTCAAGATGCCCATTCACTGCACACTGTGGCGTACAATAGCCCACATTACATGACCCATGATTGATAACTGCATCAGGATATGAAGAGTTAAGAGCTCACTCTTCCAAATGTGACTAACATGAGGGATTCTCGGTTCAATTACTTGTAACTGAACCAGACACTTTGCTGCAAAGAGCATTTCGCAGTAAGAGAAAGTGAATTTGCGTTACATGACACCATACCACATCCTTGTGATGTCCCAGATTGGTATTCCGCCAATGATTTTTCCTTTGGCAGCAGTCGTTATAGGAAAAGCACGACTGCCAACTTGCATCCAACAAACACTGGAGGCAAAAATCATTGGTATTTGGTGGTGTTGAAGGACGAATGTTGGCCAACGAACCTCGGAAAAAAAACTCCAGCATTATGGGATCTTTGACACCCAGATAAGGTGCTATGCAAGACCTCAGCATAACATCCTACATTAGAACTCTGATAATCCATCACATTTGGGACAATGTGGCAGGGGACTCAGATTATCCAGATTATTGCATGTTACTCCATTAATATCCCAACATACCTTTAATTAACTTTTTTTAGCACTGAGTTGTCTTAACTTTTCCAGAGAAACTCTTTCAAAGTTCAAAGAGACCATGAGTCGTCAAGGATCAATTGTGTTTCATTGTCATATGTCCCGAAACGGAACAATGAAATTCTTACATGTGGGCGTGTGGGAACTGGGGCCCAGGTGAGTTGGGAAGGAGAACCGCAAACATCACATGATAATTATCACATGATAATTATCATAAGATAAGGCTAATGCAGATTTTCAAATTCGTGCATTACTCTATATTATATACTCTACATTGGTAACCCCACTGTATTAAAAGGTTTAAACTTCAAGGCAATCAATGCTACTTAAAATACTTCACACATCAACCACAAAATAGCCAGTCAATGAAATGCTAAACAGTTATCAAGGAAGTGTGAATTTTAACAAGTGGCATGGAGCAGTTAATCCTGGCTCGATTTAAGCCATTAATTTAGCGGGTACTGGTGCTGTTTTTTGCATTGCAGTCCAGGTGTAATAAGCAGGTTACCCACCAGCAGATCATTGTGGCTGGAGAACCCGGTGATGGCTCCAATGGAGCAGTGACATCAAGTACTAGACGCAGTGTGCATCGCCAACCTACGGATCCAGTCTCTTCATCAGGTAAGTTGTGCAGTTGTCAGGGTAACAAACCGAGAACGTACATCGCCAAACTGGGCTTTGAGGAAATCATCCCCATAAAATTGGGAACATCTGTAGGGTTTTTAACCCATTTCTGCCTCATTAATTAGTTCACTGTTGACCTGGACCCAATTCCAATTACTGCCTTTGATCAACATCCCTTGACATTCCTACTTTAACCGAGATCCATCAATCCAAGTCTGGACATTTTCAATTGGGTTTTCTAGTCAGTTTGTTTAAATGGCAGGGAATGCAAGTTTTAGGTCCTGTAGCATAAGCAATATTGGCTAGTACCGCTTTAAGAACTGTAGTATGTGACCGATTGTTCATCCTACATTCTCACGTGTCCGTGTGGAAGCTTCCAGAATCTACCTGCCTCGGCAGAGAAAACCGCTTTTCACCATGTAAGTTTTCTCTCAAGTGCCTGTTGAGCATTTCCAGTATTTCTTTGTTTTATTAGCTCTATAGGTATACGTTACCAACTATCCTTCAGCATCTTACAGAGTGAATGACACAGTTTCCACTAACCTTTGTGTTAAAAGAGATTTGATGAGGATGAAGTGCGGAGATCATGAATGCTTCTCTTCCGTGTACATGTGAGGGGATGTTGACCTGTCCCAATTATAATTGTAAAGGTGAAAGTGGCAATCTTTCTTTACTCAGGTTCTTACACTGTACAGGAAACCCTTAAATTGGCTGCCAACAAATCTCCACAGTACACAAATTTACATCCCATCACTATGCTGCACACAGATCAATAGTGCGTGAGGAGACACTGGTGTGCTTGGGAGTGAATATACAAATCTGCTAATGATACAAAGTTGTCATTTCGCTTGGGCAGACTAACCCAGCTAAATATTGACTTCTCTAACTTCAAGTAACGCTTGCTTTCCCTCTCTCTCCATCCCTCCCCATCCTAGTTCTCCGACCAGTCTGGCTGTCCTCCTGATTGAATTTTATCTTTGTATGCTTCGTTGTCACCTTCCCCGAGCTAACAACGATCTATTCAACATTTTCCTCGATCCTCATCCCCCTTTGAGGTCTCGTTTTCACACCTTACCCTTCCATATCTCTGTGTCTCCCTCTCCCCTAACTATGTCTGAAGAAGGATCTCGACCCGAAACGTCACCCATTCCTGCTATCCAAAAATGCTGCCTGTCCCGCTGAGTTACTCCAGCATTTTGTGTCCGCCTTCAGTGTAACCCAGCATCTGCAGTTCCTTCCTACACATCTTGTCTGCCAAAGTGGGCTGTGAGGTGGGTGCAGAGGCTTCAGAGAGCTAAATGCAGCATTAAAAGAATGGGCAAGGATATGGTAGATGGGACATAATGAGGAAAAAAATCTTTTTTTGGTACAAAAAGATCAAAGAAAGTGATGTGCTTTGTTTAAATGGTGAAAGATTGAAAGATGTTGGTATTGAAGATCCTGGGTCTCTAATCGCCCAAACCACTGAAAGTTGACGTGGAGGATTACCAATTGGGAAGGTAAATAAGTTTCCCCATTATTGCAAGAGTATGAGAGTGAAGGTGTCTTTTCCCAATTATATTCCACCCGGTGTGCACATGGATTATTATGTACTGGACCAATCTCCCGATCTAAGGAAGAATATAAACATGTAACTGAAGGAATGGAACCAAGGCTCTTCTGGAATTTTTTCTTGCAATGAAGGTTGGGAGATTGTTCTGTAGAGAGAGATTAATCAGACTGGGCCTAAACTCTCTAAAGTATAGAAGACACGTGAAAGATACAAAAGGGAAATGGCACGGTAGATGCTGTTGGTAATTCCTTGGCTCCAGTATCTGGGTTCAGGTATCACCATCTTAAAATAAGAAGCCAGTTATATGTGACAGAGAAGATGAGACGTTTCTTCACCCAGATGGTGATGAATCTTTGGATTTCTTGACCCAGGAGGGCTGTAGACTCAGTTACAGAGCTCATTTAAGATAGAGATGGATAGATTTTTGAATATGAAGAAGATGAGATTCAATGCAGGAAAATGGCACTGAGGTAAATGATCAGTCGTGTTCTTATTGAATAACAAAGGGGCCAAATGGCCTACATCCACTATCATTCCATGTTATTATAAAGATTAACTTAGCACTAGAAACTGGTGGAGGGCAGTAAGAGACTGGAGCTGAGTGTATATGGTCATATGGTCCAAGGTTCTCCAGAGCATTAGTTCTATTGATTTTTCATTGCAGCTTTCCCAGTCAGCCCAACTCCACATTGTCTCCAGCCCGTGCTGACCACTCTTCCTATGGAGTTTGGATGAGTGCGGCATGTTCCTCACTCACCCAACTGTGTGTGGAGCTACGCTCCGATTCTTACCTCCTGTGCAAGCTCCAACTTGGACCGGTCATTGGGTTCCTTGGACTGCAAGCCCATCAGGTAGGGAACTGGAGCGTCGAGAAAGTGCAGGAGGGAGGCTGGGAGGATGGGGACGTAGACATGTTGCCACTGGAAGGGGAAGAGAAGAGCCGTAATCCCCTCGGCCACTGTCATCAGCCGCTGGTAATCTGAAAGCAGATGGCATGTGTTTATTCTCAGCGTGACGGGACACAAGATGGGATCAACAAGTCGATACAAAGATGAAAACATTCTCCCAATGAACAACACAGTGGCAGAGCAGTAGAATTGATGCCTGGGTGGTGCCAGCAATGGCTGCCTCGCCAACAGTCTGTCTGTCCCTTCCTTCCTTGTTGTTTTAATAGCATGTGTTAAATGCATCTTTTTAGTGTTTTTTAGCTTGTTTTATGTGGGGAGTGGGGGTGGGGGGAAACTTTATTTTAATCTCTTACCTCGATGGAGATGCGATTTTTTCCATGTCATAGCTCCAACCGCTGGAGGATGCGGGCTTACCATCGCGGAGCTCGCCATCCCTTTGCCAGGGATCAACCTCGGAGCTCTAACCCCGGGAGCCTACGGACTTTAACATCGTGGGGCTCGCGGTCTCTGGTTAGAGACTGACTTCGGGAGCTCCAAGCCGCCGGAGCTTCGACCGTCCTGACGTGGGAGCTTTGATCACCCCGACACGGGAGCTTCGGTTGCCCGAACGCCGGGGGCTCCGACCGCCCGCTGCGAGAGCTTCGATCGCCCCGACAGATGGTTCGACTGTCCCAATCACGGGAGAATAAAGAGGAAGAAGATTGGACTTTATTGCCTTCCATACAGTGAGGAATGTGGGGAATCCATTGTGGTGGATGTTTATGTTAACTTTTATGTAGTTGTGTGTCTTGTAACTTTTTTTTCATGTGGGCTGCATGGTAATTCACATATCACTGTATTTTAATTGATGTGACACATGACAATAAAAGACTTCTGGAACCTTTACAGTGCCAGCGATCCGGGTGCAATCCCGACTACAGATGCTGTCTATACATAGATTGTGTGCGTTCTCTATGTGACTGCGTGGGTTTTCTCCGGGTGCTACGGTTTCCTCTTACAGTCCAAAGACGTTCACGTTTGGAAATTTTAATGGGTTCTGTAAAATTGTCCCTAGTGTGTTGGATAGAATTAGTGTATGGGTGATCGTTGGTCAGCATGGACTCAATGGGCTGAGGTGCCTGTTTCCTTACTGTACTTCTAAAACTAAAACCAGATAAATACTTAGTCTTCATTTTTCAACAGTGAATCAATATATCCTTGTAGAACCGCTTCAGAATATGCCAATTTATACAAAGGCAATCTGCACTGCATTGAAGTCAATACAATAAGACTGTGGAGGTACATGAGACTGCTGGAATCTGTATCAAAAACAAAAGGAGAACAGTTGACCAATACTCAGAAGGTCAGGCAGCATCTGGGAAATGGTCAGTCAATGTTCTGGATCGAGACCCTGCATCTCGACTGACAGTCAACATTCTCGACCCGAAACGTTGACTATCCATTTCCGTCGACAGATGCTGCCTGACCCGTTGAGTTCTTCCTGTTCTCTTTTTTCAGCTACAATAAGGACTGTGATCATGGGCACAACAGATGTGAGTATTTTCGCTCCGGGGATTAATAACATTTATCGTATCGTATTTCATCTTTGGGTTTCAGAGATGAATGTGGCCTATGATTCCCGAAGCAGTAAAAATCCTCCAATCCCCATGGGAAAAACACAACGTACGATGTTGTTCTGTGCCCTTAATTGCAGGTTAGTACACTCGCAGGATGATAATAATAGATCAAATTAACAGTTACAGCTTGCATGGCTTGCAAAATAGTCATCGGTCTGATTTAGCACTTTGGTAGCAACTCAGCAACCGAAAAGCTGACACTGTGCAAATAATCTGGGTAAATTACGGGCATCTGAGACGATTTGTTCTGCCGGAATGTTATGGTTCCGAGTCAGAATAGACTACCTTAATTTTAGCTTAGATTAGAGATACAGCGCGGGAACAGGCCCATCGGGGAGGGGAGGGGTGGGAGGGGTTGGAGGGAGAAGTGAGAACGTTGGGGTCTCAGTGGTCCTCGGAACGTGCACCCATTTAGAACATACATCGTAAGTGGTGTATAGGATGCTAAGTACATATGTATAACTGTTCAAGAAGGAACTGCAGATGCTGGAAAATCGAAGGTAGACAAAAATGCTGGAGAAACTCTGCGGGTGTCGCACCCGCTGAGTTTCTCCAGCATTTTTGTCTAAGAACATATAACTATCAGTTCATGGATTATCAGGTCTTCATATTTCTCTTCCAATTAAACAATAACGTTTTGGCAGAGAGGGTGTTGGACATGTGGAATAAGTTGACAGAGATGTTGATTCATTGCAACATTTAAACGGTACTTGGGCAGGGTACATGGATAGGAAAAGTTTGGAGGATTTCGGGCCAAACAGAGGCAAGTGCGACTCACTAACCAGGCAACTAGGTTGGGGTGGAGAGTTGGGTCAAAGGGCCTGTTAACGTGCTGTTTCGCTGTACGACTCCATGACTGAAGTACGCCACTGTTCAGTTTGCTCTTGTTGCCATCGTCAGGGAAGAGCAAAGGGAGGTATCATGGCCTGGCTTAGCACAGAGCACAACCAGATACCTTCTTTAGTCAGAGTGTGGTGAACCTGTGGAATCCTTTGCCACAGAAGGCAGTGGAGGGCAAGTCAGTGGATATTTTTAAGGCAGGGATAGATAGATATTTGACTAGTACAGGTGTAAGAGGTTACGGGGAGAAGGCAGGACAATGGGGTTAGGAGGGAGAGATAGATCAGCCATGATTGAGTGTCAGAATATACTTGATGGGGCGAATGGCCTAATTCTACTCCTATTCCTTCTGACCTTTCAGCTGCCTCGGTCTCCACTCTGATTGTGCCCGTCGTTAATTATTTAAGCCGGCTTGCATAGCGCCCAAGTGCTTGGATACGACCACAGTGCCAAGCCTCGTGAATTATTTCACAGTATCAACTCTCCCTCCCGGGGCATGGACGTGAGTGACACCGGCTGCATGCTGCGCGCAGCTCCATTGCAAGGAAGCATGCTTGGTTGCCAAGCGACTGTCACAACAGCCTCTGCTCTCCCAGTTGCCATGGAGACCGAATCAGGAGGCCGCCTGCACTTTCAAGTTTCATGCCAGAGATCGACCATTGGCGCAGTGTTTGATCTAAATTTAGCCAAATTTCCCCTCCCTTCTCCTTGAAATGATGTATTCGATTTTCTGTATTCTTCAACGCATTTAAACTAAGGATCATGACACACTGTATTTCCTGAATGCTCCTCTGTTTACTCCCCTTTTCTAGTTCCATCCTTGTAGACTGGAGGCTGAGGGGTGGCAGCTGGAGGAGGCAGATGGGCGGCGAGGTTGCCGTGGTCACCGGGTCGCAGTGTTGGCGGAGGCGACGGCGAGAGGCCCTGCAGCAGCCTGGTGAGCGGGTGGAGCCTGCGGCAGCTGCAAGGAGCGATGGTGGATGGAGATGGCAGCATTGCATTAGGCCGGTCCAGGCCTGTTTCACCGATCTAGGGCCACCAAGCCTTAAAAATGAGAATCTGCATTCTAGAGAGCAGTGCTGAACTACTATCTACCTACGAAGGCATGAGAGAGAAGCTGGCCAAGGTCGACTGGAAAAGGATCCAAGCAGGAATGACGGTGGAACAGCAATGGCAGGAATTTCTGGGCATAATCCAAGAGATGCAGGATCATTTCATTCCAAAGTGGAAGAAAAATTCAAAGTGGAGTAAGAGGTAACCGTGGCCAACAAGGGAAGTTAGGGATGGAATAAAACTAAAAGAAAAGGTTTATAACATAACAAAGAGTAGAGGGAAGCCAGCAGATTGGGAAAGTTTCAAAGGACAACAGAAGGTAACAAAAAGGGCAATACGGGGTGAAAAGATGAAGTACGAGGGTAAGCTGGTCAAGAATATAATGAAGGATAGTAAAAGGTTCTTTAGGTATGTTAAAAGAAAAAGTTTAGTAAAGACAAATGTGGGTCCCTTGAAGGCAGAAACAGGTGGAATTAATATAGACAGGAAACATAGAAAATAGGTGCAGCAGTAGGCCATTCGGCCCTTCCAGCCTGCACCGCCATTCAATATGCTCATGGCTGATCATCCAACTCAGTATCCTGTACCTGGTTTCTCTCTATACCCCCTGATCCCTTTAGCCACAAGGGCCACATCTAACTCCCTCTTAAATATAGCCAATGAACTGGCCTCAACTACCTTCTGTGGCAGAGAATTCCACAGATTCACCACTGTGTGAAAAATGATTTTCTCATCTTGGTCCTAAAAGACTTCCCCCTTATCCTTAGACTGTGAGCCCTTGTTCTGGAGTTTCCCAACATCGGGAACAATCTTCCTGCATCTAGCCTGTCCAACCCCTTAAGAATTTTGTAAGTCTCTATAAGATCCCCCCTCAATCTTCTAAATTCCAGCGAGTACAAGCCAAGTCTATCCAGTCTTTCTTCATATGGAAGTCCTGCCATCCCAGGAATCAGTCTGGTGAACCTGCTCTATACTCCCTCTATGGCAAGAATGTATTTCCTCAGATTAGGAGACCAAAACTGTACGCAATACTCCAGGTGTGGCCTCACCAAGACCCTGTACAACTGCAGTAGAACCTCCCTGCTTTTGTACTCAAATGCGTTTGCTATGAATGGCTTTCTTCACATTTGCTTTCTTCACAGCCTGCTGCACCTGCATGCCTACTTTCAATGACTGGTGTACCATGGCACCCAGGTCTCGTTGCATCTCCCCTTTTCCTAATCGGTCACCATTCAGAAACAAAGAGTAGGAATAAACGGGTCCCTGTCAGAATGGCAGGCAGTGGCGAGCGGAGTGCCGCAAGGCTCAGTGCTGGGGCCGCATACTATTTACAATATATATTAATGATTTAGATGATTGAATTAAAAGTAACACTAGCAAATTTGCAGATGACACAAAGCTGGGTGGCAGTGTGAACTGCGAAGAGGATGCTAGGAGGTTGCAGGGTGACTTGGACAGATTGAGTGAGTGGGCAGATGCATGGCAGATGCAGTATAATGTAGATAAATGTGAGGTTATCCACTTTGGTGGCAAGAACAAGGAGGCCGATTATTATCTCAATGGTGTCAGATCAGGAAAAAGGGAAGTGCAACGAGACATGGGTGTCCTTGTACACCAGTCACTGAAAGTAAACATGCAGGTACAGCAGGCAGTGAAGAAAGCTAATGGCATGTTGGCCTTCATAACGAGAGGATTTGAGTATAGGAGTAAAGAGGTCCTTCTGCAGTTGTACAGGGTCCTGGTGAGACCATATCTGGAGTATTGTGTGCTGTTTTGGTCTCCTTATTTGAGGAAGGACATCCTTGCTATTGAGGCAGTGCAGCGTAGGTTCACGAGGTTAATCACCGGGATGGCGGAACTGTCATATGAGGAAAGATAGCAAAGACTGGGCTTTTATTAACTGGAATTTAGAACGATGAGAAGAGACCTTATAGAAACATATAACATTATAAAAGGACTGGACAAGCTAGATGCAGAAAAAATGTTCCCAATGTTGGGGGAGTCCAGAACTAGGGGGCCACAGTCTAAGAATAAAGGGGAGGCCATTTAAAACTGAGATGAAAAAAAACCTTTTCACCCACAGATTTGTGAGTTTGTGGAATTATCTGCCACAGAAGGCAGTGGAGGCCAACACTGGATGAATATAAAAGAGAATTAGATAGAGCTCTAGGGGCTTGCAGAATCAAGGCATATGGGGAGAAGGCAGGCACGGGTTACTGATTATGGATGATCAACCATGATCACAATGAATGGCAGCGCTGGCTCAAAGGGCCAAATGGCCTCCTCCTGCACCTATTTTCCACGTTTACCTCTTTGATGACCCTCGGACTATCCTTGATCGTACTTTGTTGTCTCTACCTTGCAACTTTATCCCCTTATCATGTATCTATACACTGTAAATGGCTAATTGTAATCATGTATTGTCTTTCCGCTGACTGGATAGCACGTGACAAAAGCTTTTCGTTGTACCTCAGTACACAGGACAATAAACTAAGCTGAAACTGATATCTCATTAGACCAAGATCAGATTTTTCAAACATTTGGAAGTTTCAAGATGGTGCTAGAACATGGTAACTCGCTGCGGCTGTTCCAGAAGAACATCCATTGTACTAATGTATAGGATAGTATGCAGATCAAGCTCTTCACTGTATCCATGATCACAATGAATGGCAGTGCAGGCTCGAAGGGCTGAATGGCCTCCTCCTGCACCTATTTTCTATGTTTCTATGTTTACACTGTACAAGTTCTTCCCAGGGTGGAGATATCCAACACCAGAGGGCATAGCTGCAAGTGAGAGAGGGAAAGTTTAATGGAGATATGCAGGGCAAGTTTGTTTTAAACCCAGAGGGTGGTGGGGACCTGGAATGCATTGCCTGAGGTGGTGGTGGAGGCAGATAAAATAATGATGGTTAAGAGGCTGTAAATCAAAGGGCCTGCTCTCGTGCTGTGCTGTTCTGTGTGACAATGATAAAGTAAATTAAATTGTCTGAAGAAGAGTCCCGACCCGAAACGTCAACTACAATATCCATGTTCTCCAGGGATGCGGCCTGACCCGCTGAGTTACTCCAGCACCGTGTCTTTTCTTCTAAACCAGCATCTGCAGTTCCCTGCCTCTCCACTGAACTAAATTGGTGCTGAGATGCAGGTCCACATACACGCACACACAAAGTGTTTTTCCTCAACTTAGGCAATTTAGTAAATTATGTAACTGTGCCACTAATGCAACACAGCCTTGCTCAATAACAACTCATGATATGATAATCTAATAATGTATAACCCAAGATGATTTTTCTCTCTCCAGCAGGCCCACTGGTGCAGAGCACACCTTTCACCCTGATATGTTAGCAGTCAGTTTAGCTCACTTTCCCATTGAAACAAGTTAGTGACCTGGGGTGGAAGATTGCAACCTTAACGTGGTCCGCCCTGTTTCGACTAATGCAATCAACTCGACATTCACACACAGAGAAGATCAAATAGAATATGTTGCCCTACAACATTAGGCTGTGCACGCCACACGAAAGATGACGAGGTTAGTGACCCACTCAACAAACTCGCATTCATGAGTCTGACGAAGGTTCCCAACCCAAAACATCACCCATCCATGCTCCAGAGCTGCTGGTTCATACACGATAGCAGAATTAGGCCGTTTGGCTCATCGAGTCCACTCTGCCATTCAATTATGGATTTTCTATATTTCCCTCTTAACCCCATTCCCCCGCCTTCTCCCTATAACCACTGACACCGCTCCAGCACTTTGTGTCTTGTTTATGTAGCACTTTATCAGAAAAATTCCTAAAGCTCTCGAGGCAGACTGACAAACAGTTGCTACTCAGAGCAAACAAAGCAGCCATTTTGTTTCCATGGCCTCCCAACCAACATTGACATAAAGACCAGTTTACAGTGAAAGTAGACAAGAAATGCTGGAGTAACTCAGCGGGTGAGGCAGCATCAATGGAGAAAAGGAGTAGGCGACGTTTCGGGTCGAGACCCTTCTTCGGACTGATGTCGGGGGGGGGGGGAGAAGAAAGGAAGAGGTGGAGACAGTAGGCTCTGTGGGAGAGCTGGGAAGGGGGAGGTCAGACAGCAAGGACCACCTGAAATTAGAGAAGTCAACTACCCAAGCAAAATATGAGGTGTTGTTCCTCCAATTTGCGCTGGGCTTCACTGAAATGTGAGGTGTGAATATTACAGTGAATATTGCTTGAGGGCCCAGGACACTAGACAGTGACACAAAACAATTTCTCATGCCCTCTAATGCTCCAGTATGACTGTATAAAACACGTGGTAATTGAAATTTTATGCTGAGCAAAAACAACTCCGCTTATAAATCAACGCTAACATGAATCACAACAAATGTCTATCAATGGAAAGACTCCAATCACTCCTTACAAACAATGTGAGGACTGTTCAGATTTATTTTTATTTTTAGAGACACAGCACGGAAACAGGCCCTACGGCCCACTGAGTACGCAATCCACGCACATTAACACTATCCTACACTAGGGACAATTTTTACATCTTTATCTGAGACAATTAACATACAAACCTGTGGACTGTGGGAGGAAACCGAAGATCTTGGTGAAAACCCACGCGGTCACGGGGAGAACGTACAAACTCCGTACAGACAGCAACCATAGTCAGGATCGAACCTGGGTCACTGGCACTGTAAGGCAGCAACTCTACTGCTGCGCCACCGTGCTGAACCTATTGTACATATGTTATTTTACTTCGGAGTCACGTGAATGACTACGTGAAGAAGCCCCGCCTGGCGCTTGATCGGCATTACGTCGACGCTGTCGGTAGGAAAAGAGCTGCAGAGCGCAGCTCCACCAGCGGTAAGGAATAGTCCCGCAGGTAAGTAAATTATTTTTACTTCCAGGGCATTTTCAAACTCCGGAGGCTGGTGGGTAAAGACCAGGAGGAGTTTTAAAAAGAAAAAATGGAGAAAGCGCCTAAAAAATCGCGGGTAAAACGTGCGTCCTGGGGTGGAGAAGAGTCGGGACAGCAGATTATTGCGGAGCCGGTTCCGATACCGGTGGCCGTTGAAATACCCGTTAGTGAGCCTTCGGTTGCTCCACAAGCAGAAGCCACAGAGGAAAACCCAGTGCCTAAAAAATGCAAAAGGAAATCTGAAAGGCCTGTGGTTTCTGATGAATCTGATTCTGGAAGTCCAGACAGAAAAGCCTTATGGCTCAGAATGGATCAAATGGAGAAAATGCTCCAAACTATAATCAACCAAGGGTCTAAAAACCCAGAATATTCTCAGGCAGCCCCTGAGGGGGTTCCATATCATGAATATGGTGCCAGTTTGAATTGGGAATTTGAAACTCCAGTGCCCGGGATTGGGTTGAGGAAGTCTCCTTTGAGCAAATCTCAGGAGTACCAGGGCTGCATGAGACTGATCCTGAAGGTGGTGATTTTGGTCATGAGTACCCACCACAATACAAAAATGTTGATCCAGGTGTGCCTGATGTGGCACAAAGTTTTGCTATACCTGGAGGAGGCGGTGAGGCCATGGAAGAAAACCTGGCGGCCAACATTAGTTATATGGTCTCTCACCCACTTCAAGAAGCTGTTATGGTTGAAACAGCAGATTTATATAAAACACCTGTTAATTGTACCTCACTGAAGGTACCTACGGTGAATCCGGCTATTTGGGCGGCAATGTCATCAATGATGCGGGCGCAGGAAATACGATTTCAAAAAGTCCTCAAACTGATTTCGGTTGGCATCACTGCTTTTGGAAGGCAAGTGGAAGGTTGTGGAATGACCAAAGTTCAGAAGGATATGTTGACATTGTTCTGCAACTCATTTTTTGAGATAAATTGTATGAGGAAGATTGCCATTCGGCCCATTTTACATCCAAGATTTGCAGGTTTGTGCAGATCAAGCAATGTTCAAGCTCCTGGTTATTTGTTCGGAGAAAATCTGTCTAAACAAATTAAAGAAATTGATGTAGAGGCAAAAACTATTGGCCTCATGAAACCCTTCATTTTTGGCCAAAGAAGGGCCGGTGCCAGGATTTGGACACGCAGTGTTGGGTTCCCTTTAAATGCTTGCTTTGTTTTACATGATCGATTTATATTATCGATTTATGTTATCATTTGATATCATTATCACTTTTGTTGTAAACTTTTTCCCCTGGGATATAGGGGTTGTTATTTTTTTTTTAAATTGTTCTTTTTATGATTAAAAGACTTATTACATAAATTGAAACAATGTTTTAAAAATATTATTTACTCTCTACTGTATTGACTAAACAGAGTGTCGTATGGAATGAATCTACGACATAAAAAACACAGAGCTTTAAAATCTTCACGTAGTCACTCACGTGACTCCGAAGTAAAATAGTAAGATTAAATGAGAACTTACCTGTTCGAAGTTTGATCTTTATTTTATGAGGAGTTACGATGAGGGATTACGTGCCCTCCACTCCCAACCCTCATAATATAAATGATCATCTGGTAGTTCTAGTCTATGTTGGGCCTTACTATCTTACTCCGGCCATTGGTTCTGTGTTTTTCACGCCGCTGCTTTGAAGTATGCCGATCAAGCGCCAGGCGGGGCTTCTTCACGTAATCCCTCATCATGACTCCTCATAAAATAAAGATCAAACTTCGAACAGGTGAGTTCTCGTTTGATCTTACTATTTTATTGATCAGATGTCCTGGGGTAACATTGTAATTTAGCAGTTCAATTCTGTTTTATCCAAGGCAAAGAATAGTAAGATTGAACGAGAACTTACCAAGTTTGAAGGTTGATCTTTATTTCATGAGGAGTTGCGGTGAGGGATTTCGTGAAGAGCCCGCCGGCACGCATGCGCGACATTCTTCAAAGCAGCGGTGTGGAATCACAGAAACAACAACAGAAATGACTTGGCATAGTAAGATTTAAAGAGACTCTGATTACCAGCTGAAGATGATCGAGGGTTGGGAGCGGAGGGCACGAAATCCCTCACCGCAACTCCTCATGAAATAAAGATCAACCTTCAAACTTGGTAAGTTCTCGTTCAATCTTACTATTTCATTTCGGAGTCACGTGAGTGACTTCGTGAAGACTTCAAAGCTTCTGTGATTACACGCCCTGGACAACGTCCATGCGGACACACCACTAGCAAGGATGGATTGGAGTAAACAAGTTGACGAAACGAGGTTATACTGAAACAAAAAGAAGATTTGTTAATAACACAACAAATAACACCCTTTTAATCAGGGACATCCCCACGTTCACACCCGGCGTTCAGCACGGCCTCTGCGAACTGAAGGGGAGCAGCAACAGGCTTATTATAGAATCGCTGGAACACAGCTTCATTCGCCCATCCTGCTGTGGCGAGGATATGGTCCATGGGTACCTCCATGACTCTCGCCGCCGACGTAGATGCAGCCCTGGTGGAGTGGGATGTAAACACATTAGTGTCAATACCTGCCTTATTCAGGACGATCCGGAGCCACCTGGATATCGTCTGGACTGTCACTCGATGGTGAGGTCTTTTGTGAGTGACAAGCAGGTACAACTCCATTCCTCTGATGCTCCTCGTCACCTTGATGTAGTAACGGATGTGAGTGGCTAAACATAGCCAAGCATCTGCAGGGTATGCCGGGAACTTCAGCTGCAGCCCTGTGCACCCAGGTCTATGCTGCTTAAGCAGCTCATCGATGAAAAAGACTACTTCTCCAGGGGTCGACGTCATCCTGTCAATACGTAGTTTGTGGAGCGTCTGAACCCGCTGTGCTGAAGTCAGCGCTAGTAACATCACCAATTTCATAGTGAGTTGGTCCAGCTGTAACCCTTCCATGGGTGACCACGACCTGAGCAGGGTAAGTACATCCCTGACATCCCAGGTGATGTTGTAGCGTGGTGTAGGCGGATTCAGATTGAATATTCCCCGCATAAGCCTGGACACTAGCCTGTTCGATCCTACCTCGATGTTGAGGTAGAATGATAGCGCACTCCTGGCGCTGTTGATGGCACTATAACTCAAGTGCTCATCATGGTGCAACCCCGCGAGGAATTCCAGGACGTCGGCTATGGAGACATCATCACAGGTGATGTGAGAGCGACTGCAGTAGGCTTCCCACTTGGTGATGTGGGAGAGATATCTCCGCCTGGTTGACTCTCGACATGATGCTCCAATGGTGTTCATGGTCCGGGTGGTAAGGCCATACTGCATCCATGGCCTGGTCAGAACCTGCAAGCCAGTAATTTTAGATAGGCATGGCAGGGGTGTAACTCCCCTGAGACAGGGTGAGAAACCAAATGTGGGCAACCCTCTAGAGGGACCCAAGGTTGACTAATCATGTCAGAGACCACCGGATACTAAGGCTGTGTAGGCCAGTCGGGTATGACAAGAATGCCTCTGGCAGAATCCATCCTGATTTTTTTTTTTTTTTTTTTTTTTTTTTTTTTTTTTTTGTTGTAATACCCGACTGATGAGGCAAAACGGGGGGAATGCATAGAAAAACCACTTCCCCCAGTCTAGCGAGAATGCATCAATCGCTAATGCCCCAGGGTCTGGTTCCCATGAAACATATGTCGGTACCTGATGGTTCAACCGGGACGCAAAAAGGTCGATATCCGGTTGGCCAAATTTGGCTGTAATTTGGGCAAATATTTGAGGATGCAGCATCCACTCAAACTATCATTGAATTTGCGTGACCTGGTGTCTGCCACAGTATTAAGCCTACCTGGCAAATAGGTAGCTGAAATCCAAATATCTCGATCAATACACCAGCACCAAATAGTATTAGCCAATTTGTCACAAGAGACTGACCTGGTACCGCCCATATGGTTTAAATATGCCACCGCTGTAGTGTTGTCTATTTGGAGACGGACATGAGTACCACTAAGATGAGCACAATATGCCCGCAGTCCGTGAAATGCTGCAAGCAGCTTCAAATAGTTAATCCCTTGTATTAGCAACATGCTAGCTTCAAGGGGATCCCACCTGCCTCCACAACTAGAAGAGCTGTCCGCAGCTCCCCAGCCCAGAGAGCTTGCGTCAGTTTGCAAATATACCACCGGATTGGGCACAACAATGGGTTTGAATGCCTTGCCAATATTGGACACCCACCATTGTAGCTCAATCTTAGCATCGGAAGGCAGCCCCATAGGTCTGTCAAAATGACCAGCGTTCTTTTTTAACGCAGCAATCTTGGCCCTTTGCAGATTTTGATAATGCAAAGGTCTAAACCGGGCTGCCGGAAATAAAGCTACGATTTTCCCAATCATCTTAGCTGTATGCCGAATAGATGGTATACTGGCGGATGCGAGATCCTGACATGCAAGGGAAACATCCTCCACCTTGTGAAATGGAATGTTGGCCCTCATTAGAATAGAGTCCACCGTGAAACCCAAATAATCCATAACCTGGGATGGGTGAAACTTCGATTTTTCTGGATGGACTATAAACCCCAGCTGCTGAAATATAGTAACAGTTGCTGAAACAGCGCTTTCAGCTGCTTCCAGAGTGTTGCCAATAATCAGAATATCATCTAAATAAGCCATTACAATATGATGTTGTATACGTAATTTGGCCATAATAGGTTTGAGTAATTTAGTAAAGCCTAGGGCGGTAGTAAGCCCATTTGGTAAGGCCCGATATTGCCAGAGCTGATCCATCCAGACAAATTTCAAAAATTTCCGGTGATGTTTCCGGATGGACACTGAATAGCATGCATCTTTCAAATCAATACATGCCATAAAGCAACCATGCGAAAGCAGTGATTTGGCTGTCTCAAAAGGTGTCCATTTTAAAATGTGTATATGTTACAAAGGTATTCAACTGGTCAAGTCAATAATCACCCGACAACCTCCATCCTTTTTTGGCCTAGTAAAAATATGGGAGACGAATTCAATGGGCTCGTGAATAGTTTTCTCTATCACGCCTTTTGTTCCGACGAAAAATTTCAGCCGTGCCTGCTGCCTGCTCAACGGCAGACAGCGTAAACTTCCGTTGAGGCATATGCTGGGATGGAGGACCCCGAATATCCTTCCCTCTTGGAGAAGTCTTCCCCGAATTTTTTTGATTCTGCTGCAGGAGGGGCTCCAATATCCGCTCCATCCTGGCCAATACGCCCCTTGAGCTAAAACTCGGGCGGCCGAAGTCCTCATGTTCTGCTGAACTGCTGGGGCTTCGTCCATCGGCCCACACCTCATCGAGGTGAACCTGGTGCCGGAAAGTTGTCGCCGGTAGCCGCTGCAGCGAAGCTGAGCGATTCCCGCGCGGGAGGTACTCTCAAACGCCTCCTCGGCGGAGCTTGGTCTCGCTGCCTCGGAGGGCAAATGCGATGGGAAGTCGGCACCTGACTTAGCATGGAGATCCGACGCCCGCGCGGGCTTGCCGGCTGCCCATATCATGGACCTAGCCGACGCATAGTCTCGTCCTCCCATCCATGGGGGACTCGGCGACCGTGGCGTATGGGCTCGTTGAAGGGAGGAGCAGTTCGCTGGGCTTAGTGTCTGCTGACGGTTCTCAACTTCTGCTGACGGCGGTTAACCTCCCTGTGCCTACTGGAGCTGGATGGCTCCTCTCCAGTAGCCGCGTCATGCGGCCATACGCCCTTCACCCTGAACACTGGGGTGGTCGGAGACCTCCGGCTCAGAAAGATTGCCGGGGCTCCTTTCATCGGCCCGCACCTCTGAGAAGTGATCTCGGTGCCGGAAGTTGTCGCTATCGGCCGCCGCAGCGAACCGCGCGATTCCCGCGCGGGAAAGGTGTTCAACCGTCTCCGTTTAACGGGAGCGGAAGCCGTTGCCACAAAGGGCCCTGACGGCTTGGGGTCGACTCCAGCAGAAGCATGGAGCGACGCCCGCGCGGGCTTGCCGGCTGTCCACATCGTGGACCTTGCCGACGCACGGTCTCGTCCCCCCCATCGACAGGGGACTCGGCGACCGAGGCGGGACCGTACCCAAGTCCCCCGTCCCAGCGGCGGGGTTTGGGAGTTGGATAGCAGATCTCACAGACCCAGGTCCCGCCGTTGCACCAGACCGCACCATGGCGGCTGGTGGAGCCTTGGCCCGAACCGGGTTTAGGCTTACGGGCTCCTCCCCTGCCCTTCAACGAAGGGCTAGCGGAGGGGGGTCGGGCCGCAGCACGACCCCTTCCCCGTGGTCGCCAATGGCGAACTTGTGGCAGGGTCCCCCCTTTCGAGAGGCACCCCGTTCTCGGCTCCTGGAATCAGCATTGGAGCTGCTGCTCCTCGAATCAGCACAGGAGCTCCTGCTCCTTGAATCAGCACTGGAGCTCCTGCTCCTGGAACCAGCACTGGAGCTCCTGCTCCTTGAATCAGCACTGGAGCTCCTGCTCCTCGAATCAGCACTGGAGCTCCTGCTCCTTAATCCAGCACTGGAGCTCCTGCTCCTGAACCAGCACTGGAGCTCCTGCTCCTCAAATCAACACTGGAGCACCTGCTCCTTGAATCGGCACTGGAGCTCCTGCATAGCGGCGGGTCGGGCCCGGTAACAACAGGGCTCCCCGACATCCACGTCTATTTCCCCACGTACCTGCAGGGAGAGAACATAATATACACCCGCCACAACAAGACACCAACTCACACTGGAGCTCCGGTGTATCGGCGGGTCGGGCCCTGTACCAACAGGGCTCCCCGACTACCACGCCTGTTTCCCGGCCCGACTCGCAGGTGAGCCGCTGAGAAAGGCTCCGGGATAAGTGGCGGCGACTCCAAATCCACGTTCCTGTAGGGAGAGAACACACTGCTCCCCCCCCAACAGGAAACACCAACTCTAGGGGGCTTAGCCTTACCTGAGTCGGCCCTCTGAAGGGCTGGTCAGGAGCCGCGCTCCCGACCAGCCGTCGGCAGCAATGCGATGCGACGATATGTCGCGCATGCGTGCCGGCGGGCTCTTCACGAAGTCACTCACGTGACTCCGAAATGAAATTGTTTGGCAGATTGGTAAATATGCCAGTCATAGTACACAAATACCGGAACCTTCCACTATTACAACCCCTCCTGTAACACATAACGTGAACCTCATTATTCACAAGCAAGCTGGTCACCAGCACACCCCACCTAAAGACATGACCCGGACTGTTGTAATGTTGTTCAGGATACATGGCATTGTCTTAAAGATAGGCACAAAGTGCTGGAGTAACTCAGCAGGTCAGGCTGCATCTCTGGAGAAAAAGGATGGGTGACGTTTCGGGTCGAGACCAGTCCCACGGTTCTGCACATTGTTTTCCTCTTGAGACCACACATTCCGAACCTAATGGGCTTACCAGGCACTGCCCTGCCTGAGGTCTTCTGTGGCCGACCCAGATTGGTCCTGGTCGTTTCTCACCACAACTCTTCACCCATTTCTCCCTCTCTCCCCCCCCCCCCACCCTCCAACTTTCAGTCCGAAGAAGGGTCCCGACCAGAAACGTCACCCATACTTTTTCTCCAGAGATGCTGCCTGATCCGCTGAGTTACTCCAGCACTTTGTGTCGGACTTTGGTATAAATTGTTCTGACCAACAAATGGAAATCATATGTATCACGGTATGGAACCAGGCCCTTCAGCCCAACTTAACCACGCCTGCTAAGTCCCATCTACACTAGTCCCACCTGTCTGCATTTGGCGCACATCATTCTAAAACTGTCCTATCCATGTACCTGTCTAAATGTTTCTTAATCTTGGATGGTGGGTTTGATACACCCACCATGCTGTGTGTAAAAAGATTATTCCTCTGGTTCCTGTTAATTCTTTCCTCCCTCACTTTGTCCTCTGGTTCTCGATTCCCCTACGCTGGGCAAGTAACTCTGCACGTCGACCTGATCTATTCCTCTCAGGAATGGGCCTCAGTGGATGCAGAAAGTCATCACACCCGACTAACATTGTGCAGTCAAATAATCCGCACAAACTAAAGACTCCCTCGGAACTGTAATTGAGAGAACTTGTTCAGATCTCATCAGGATTTCATGGAAAGATTGGTCAAGGGGATGGCTTCAATGTAACTGGATGTTTGTGCAACTTAGCTGCCACGTTACCCACCAGGCAAAAAGCTTCAACGGATGCGATACAGTGTTGTCTTTTACTTCTGTCGAAGGCTGCTGTTAGCTCTCGTGACACCACTAGTGAGATTAATTTCACTATTTCGGCTTGGAATTTAAAAACACTTGATTGCTCTATTTTGGGAAGGTGGGTGCAAATTTTATGCTCAAAGATAACAGTACTGTGAAGATGAATAGTTATTTCTAATCTCTTCACCCAGTCGGCAGATTACATTCCCAGATCTGGCAATGTCACGATGGCGCAGTGGTAGAGTTGCTGCCTAACAGAGCTAGGGACCCGGGTTCGATCCTGACTACGGGTGCTGTCTGTATGGATAGTTTCTCCCTGGATTCCTCCCATACTCCAAAGACATACAGGTTTGTAGTTTAATTGCCTTGGTAAAATTGTAAAATGTCCCTAGTGTGTGTAGGATAGTGTTAGTGTGCGGGGATCGTTAAGTCAGTGCGAACTCGGTGGGCCAACGAGCCCATTTCCACGCTGTACAACTAAACTAAATGAAAAATGTTAGAGCAAGTTCCCTTGTAGAATAAAGCAATGATTTTTATCTGATTTAATAGTATGTAAATGCGTTCTCAGTTGAAAACCATCAATGCATTTGTTGTATGAAAAGTGGGAAACTACTTCTCTGATGGAAAATTGGAAATGTTTCTCTTATTATGAGACTTACTGAATTTCACGACAATGACCACCCTGGCGGCCCAGTCGTGCTGACTCGGGCCAGTCCCCACACGCTGTGGAACGAACTCCCCCCCCCCCCCCCCCCCCCCCCCAGCGATGCTGTTCATTTTACAGCCCCTGTACTGAGGGAGAGCCGAGTCTATCCTTCTTGACTAACAATCTAACCTTCGGCCTCCAAGTCGCAGGTAAATTTTTGGGCCTTATTTTCGGGTAAAAAATAGCGTCTTCATTGCCGGGAAATACGGTAAGTCTGTTTAGTTAAGAACCATGGAGGATGATTTGGTACCTTATTCAAAGACATGTTCATTCGTCATAGAAGCAGAATTAGGCCATTCGGCCCATCTAGTCTACTACGCCATTCAATCATGGCTGATCGATCTCTCTCAACCGCATTCTCCCGAACATAACAATCTCCGCTTTAAAAATACCCATTGACCTGGCCTCCACAGCCGTCTCTGGCAAACAATTCCACAGATTCACCACCCTCTGACTAAAGAAATTCTTTGTTACCTCCTTTCTAAAGGAACGTCCTTTTATTCCAAGGCTGTGCCCTCTGGTCCCAGACTCTCCCACGAGTTGAAACATCTGCTCCACATCCACACTATCCAGGCCCTTCACTATTCAGTAAGTTTCAATGAGGTTCCCTCCTCATCCTTTTATGTTTAACGAGCACAGGCCCAGAGCCTTTAAACGCTCACAATATCTTAAGCCAATTATCCCCCAGATCATACATGTAAGCTTCCTCTGGAGCCTCTCCAACACCAGCTTTCATCCCTCCTCAGAGATGGGGCCCAAAACTGCTCACAATAAGTGACATCGTACTGAGCACAACTCCATGAGGGCACCACTTTCTACAGTATATCCTGTATAGATTTCTCCATTTCCAAAATAATTTGTTTATATTCTGTCTTGAATGAGATGACAATTAAGAATTGCCCAATATGAGTTCGACACACTCAGAATTGAGCTGGGAACTCTGCCCAAACTCGCATTCCATTAGCAGGGTGATAGAAGAATAGTCTCATCACAAACAACTGGCCTGGATAAGAATTCATTGCCCAAGGGTTAAAATTCCAATGTGATCTTGGCATGGTATCTGCAGGAGTCATCCCCATAGGAGGTGGCTGAGAGTTGCAACTTAATTACCAGTGAATTTCCTCCACATGAGATGCTTGCAGGAATTGCCCCTGCAGCAGGTAGATGCAAGTTGGCCCAGATATGTTCGCTTTTCCACGAACCATCTGCAGAAAGAGGTAACTTGAAATATCCTTCCCTCCCCCGCTGCAGAGCTACATGAATTACAATGTCGAGTCTGACTGAGAGTCAATAATGTGCACATCAACTGTATTGCCAGCTCTTACTTTATCATTTCCGACCAATATTAAATTCACATTTTACACGGAGAGCCAGTGACTTAGCCCGGCACTCACAGCAGCATCAATGGCGGCACAATGGTAGAGTTGCTGCCTTACAGCGCCAGAGACCCGGGTTTGATCCTGACTACGGGTGCTGTCTGGACGGAGTTTGTACGTTCTCCTCGTGACCTGCGTGGGTTTTCACCGGGATCTCCGGTCTCCTCCCGCACTCCGAAGATGTACAGGTTTTGTAGGTTAACTGGGCCTGGTATTATTGTAAATTGCCCCTAGTATGTGCAGTTACTGCGCGAGGATTGCTGGTCGGCGTGGACTCGATGGGCCAAAGGGCCTGTTTCCGCACTGTATGTCTAAACTAAACTAAAGTTGAGAAACTGGACGCAATATCCTTCAGAACAAGCACAACATAAATGTAGTAAAATGGACAACAAAGTACCAAATGGAGACATAAGGAGCTGCGGATGTTGTTAAAAGAAAATTAACGCAAAGTGTTGGGGTAACTCAACAGGTCAGGCAGCATCTCTGGAGAATTCGGATAGGTGACGTTTCGGGTCGGGACCCTTCTTCAGATAAAAGAAGGGGTGCAACTGAAACGTCACCCATGCATATTCTCCAGAGATGCTGCCTGACCTGTTGATTTACTCCAGCACATTGTGTGTTTCTTTTAAAAAAGGTTAGGTTGGTGTTCTAAAAGCACGGCACGAGTTAACCGATTACTTTCCCGTTCCCAGTCTCTTCAGGGAAACTGTAGACACCCAGTTGTAGAGTATATACAAGACTGAGGTTGTCAGTATTGTTAATCAATGGGGCTTGGCGATGTTGGGAAGGTGGGCTTGTTGCTTCAGCTGTGAAGTTGATGTATGTGGGAGCAGCCTCGAGGGCTGGCTGGACTCTCCTTATGATCTAATGGAATCTGTCAGTTCCCTGCAAGGCCCTTTAAATAATTCAGGCAATCTAACACGAAGCCTTCTCAGCTTCCTATTCCTCCTCACTGGCATTATAATTCAAAGAAAATATGCCGCACAAAGATTTTACACGCACTTACAAATTAAGTGTCTTGCTATGTTCAAGTCACTGCAGTGTAGAACTGGGCGCAGTCACTGCACAACGTGGCATCTCCTAGTTAGGGCAATGTCTGTACTGCCCAATATCTCAATTACATTATGGTGCCACCCAGAAGTACAGCTACCTGCTACCACACGTTTTCCTGTCTTCTGTGTGGAATCCTTAAGCCCCTGTCCCACTTACGTGCCTTTGGCACGCTAATCAGCCACGACGGTCCCGCGAAGGTCGCTCGCGACTTCATTCGACCGCACAGCCGTCTGGAGCGCGTGACGTCATTTGAAGATGGATGCAAAATGCAGGAGTAACTCAGCGGGACCAGTAGCATCTCTGGACAGAAGGAATTGATGATGTTTCGGGTCGAGACCCTTCTTCACTCTGAAAGAAGGGTCTTGACCCGAAACGTCACCCTTGGGAGCCGCCACAGAGCCAAGGACACGTAAGTGGGACAGGCCCTTAACTAGCTTCTGCAGTCTGTGCAAAGATGAACAGACAGAACAATAATAAATACCGTAAGAAAGGTCTCGACCCGAAACATCACCCATTCCTTCGCTTCATAGATGCTGCCTCACCCACTGAGTTTCTCCAGCATTTTTGTCTACCTTCTATACTTCCCTAAATCAGATTACCTTGCTTGCATCCAGCTTTACAGGTTCAAACTACCACCATGTACTCTTTGTAAAAAAAAAGAACTGCAAATGTTGGATAATACACAAAAGAACACCGTGCTGGAGTACATCAGCACATCAGGCCGCATCATCATAGACATTACCTATCCATGTTCTCCAGAGATGCTGCCTGACCTGCTGTTGCACCAGCATTTTGTGTCCTTATGCTTCCTACACTCTTTCCCTTTGGAATGGCATACAGCTTGCCCTTATTCTGTTTCATAAGTTAATCTACTTTTAGTTATTATTAATGCAGTGGGAATGAGAACGTCATCAGTCATCCAGACAGATTCACAAATTGCTCAACGTTTATACATTCTGAGGAAACCACTTCAAAATAAGTTCATTATTTCATCAAAATCTGTCACAAAACAATTTTTTTTCAATTCTTATGTGAACACACTTTGTTTAAGCCACCAACATTTAAAATGTCATTTATTTATATATCAAAGGTTATTTCTGTGGAAGCAATGGCCAGAATCCTCTCTCCAGGCATGTGCATTCGTGCATGGAAATTAAATCCTTCAAGAGCAAGGGGATGAGGGTTGGTTTTATAGAAGTGCACAAAACCGTGAGAGGAATAGATCGGGTACATGCACAAAGTCTCTTGACCAGAGTAAGAGAATCGAACAACCAGGGGTCATGGATTTAAGTTGAGGGGCAAAAGATTTAATAGAACCTGAGGGCTAACTTTTTTTTTTACACACTAAAGGGTGGCGGGTATATGGAATGAGATGTCGGAGGAGATAGTTGAGGCAGGTACCATCGCAACTTTTAAGAAACATTTAGACATTTTGGCCTAGTGTCACAACACTCCCGTTCTCAAACTTATTTTCCTTCATTGTGGCCATCTACACCACCCCGATTTCTAGTCTGGTCAGGAAAACCAAGCAGGGGGAGGGGAGGGGGAGGTCATTAGTAATGATGACCACAAAAGCTAGTGAATTATTATAAGAGCCCACCTAGCTCACTAATGTTCTGCAAGGGAGGAAATGAGACACCCTGATCCAATCTGCCCCACAGGCGTTTGCACATCACCCCTGTGCTTGACACTTACATGGCTGAGCAAGTCCTTAAGCTATATCATCACCGCTACGCTCAAACAGGAGAATGGTAAAAGTGCAGGGGCAACCAAGCATCAACTGCAGCAGAACGCAGAGTGCTGGAGGATCTCTGGTTAGGTGCTGGAAGAACACTGGGTCAAGAAGCATCTGTGGAGGGAATGGAGAGATGACGTCTTGGGTCGGGACCCTTCTTCAGACCCCACATCCACCCATTAAATTCAGAAGCTGCCCAATCTGCCGAGTTTCTCCAATACTCTGCGTTTTGTTCACAATTCCAGCATTTGCAGTTCCTTGTGCCTCCATCAGCTGGGACTCTGAACTAGGACAGATGGTGGCCAACACAGAAACCACAGAAGCAGATCTATAGTCGCTCCGCGCTCTTAAATCTCTATTCCCAAAGCACAATGTCATAATTTAGCTATGATTTTCGATACACTGTATAAATGGCTCGATTGCAATCATGTATTGTCTTTCTGCTGACTTGATAGCACGCATCAAACAACTTTTCACTATACCTCGGTACACATGACAATAAATATACTGAACTGAAACTGAAACGGAATTCAGACATGGCAAATTCACCACTCGTAACGGCCCCAAATTCCTACTTTTAAAATGATCGCTGGTGAAATCTGCTCTGGGCTAAATTGTTTTTTGTGCAACTTACATGCAGAAAAGGCAGGTGCTAATTGATTCCATTTCTAGGTTGCTGTGCCTTCAATTATCACCCGCATGAATAATAGAGTGGAAATGAAAGGGAGCTTTGTCTTTGAATTAAGATATTTTTTAATCACAGCTAGCTATGACTAAGGACAGATGGGTCAGTTAGGATTAAAACTGTTCTACAACACAGTGAGGGAAGCTTCCTCCCCCGTGTCTGCTCCTCCCGCACTCCCTTTCCAGCTTTGCTTCTTTTGAGCTGCTCTGCTGCCTTGGAGAATGAAGATCGAGGACTCAAGCATCGCTGTGTGGCTTGGGTTGAAGAGTCAGAGTCATAGAGTGATACAGGCTGGATCACTTTGGCTCAACTTGCCCACACCTGCCAACAGTCACACCTGATTCCCACCTGCCTGTGTGTGGCCCATATAGAAACATAGAGAAAAATAGGTGCAGGATTAGGCCATTCAGCCGGTCGAGCCAGCAACGCCATTCAATATGATCATGGTTGATCCTCTAAAATCCATACCCATTCCCTGCTTTTTCCCCATATCCCTCGATTCCTCTAGCCCCAAGAGCTAAATCTAATTCTCTCTTGAAAACATCCAATGAATTGGCCTCCATTGTCTTTTGTGGCAGAGAATTCCACAGAAAAAAAAAAGTTTTTCCTCATCTCAGTTCTAAATGGCCTACCCCTTATTCTTAAATTGTGACCCCTGGTTCTGGACTCTCCCAAAATCGGGAACATTTTTCCTGCATCTAGCCTGTCCAATCCTTTAAGAATTTATATGTTTCTATAAGATCCCCTCTCATCCTTCTATATTCTTGTGAATACAAGCCCAGTCGACACATTCTTTCAACCTATGTGTGTCCCGCCATCCCGGGAATTAACTTGGTGAACCTACACTGCACACCCTCAATAGCACTAATGTCCTTTCTGAAATTAGACAAACAAAATTGCAAACAATACTCCAGTTGCGGTCTCTCCAGGGCCATGTACAACTGCAGAAGGATATCGTTGTTCCTAAACTCAAATCCTCTCGCAATGAATGCCAACATGCCATTAGTTTTCGTCACTGCTTGCTGTACCTTCATGCTTACTTTTAGTGGCTGATGTACAAGCACACCCACGTCTAGTTGTACCTATTCTGACACCATTCAGATAATAATCTGCCTTCCTGTTCTTGTCACCAAAATGGAGAGCCTCACATTTATCCACACCCATATCCCTCCAAATCTGTCCTATTCATGTGACCCCACAGTCAAGATGAGCACAACTGCACAGGGAATGCAGGGGGCGCTGTCTTTCATGTGAATGGTCGAATGAAAATGTAACCGGGGCTACATGGTAGCTCAGCAGCAGAGTTGCTGCCTTGCAGTGCCAGAGTCCCAGGTTCGATCCTGACTATGGATGCTGCCTGGATGGAATTTACACGTTCTCCCTATGACCAAGTGAGTTTTCTCCGGGCGCTCTCATTTCCTCCCACACTGCAAAGACATACAGGTTAATTGTCCCGAGTGTGTCCCTGGTGCTTGTGCACGAGGTGATTGCTGGTCGGCGTGGACTTGGTGTGCTGAAGAGTCTGTTTTCACACTGTATCTCTGAACTAAACTGCCTGCACCAGTCAGCCAGGTATAGAGGCGAATGACCCATAACATTTTTATGGATCGATAAATTGTTTAAGCAATTCTTACTTTTGTAATAACCATTTAATAACTAGGTTCACCTAGTTACTAGTACGACATGCAAGAAGTTATAGAAGTAGCAGAAAGCACATGAATCTGTACATATATCACTCCGGACACACCTTGCCTGCTTACTCAAACCATCTAGGTGTGGGCATTCTAGCCTTCCGGGTACCAGTTGTCTAATCCTCTGGGTACTGGTGCATCTAAGAACCCTTTTACTAGCATCCTCCACTAATCCACAGACTGAACTGTCTGCTAACTCCCAGCTGTTATCAGGCAACTGAACCATCCTACCGCAACAGGAGAGCAGTCCCGAACTATTGTCTACCTCATTGGTGACCCTCGAACTATCTTTAATCAGACTTTGCTGGCTTTACCTTGCACTAAACGTTATTCCCTTATGCATCTGCACACTGTGTTTGGCTCGATTGTAATCCTGTATCGTTTTTCCGCTGACTGGTTAGCACATGCTTTTCACTGTACCTCGTAACACGCGACAATAAACTGAACTGTGTGTGCTGCTGAATCACAATCAAAAATCTGCAAGGGTAATGGGTATACAAGGGAGAAATATTGCTGAGAGTCCTTTGTATCTTTGCAGCTGGGCCCACGATGAGAGTCAGCATTCAGTGGGAAATTTTTTTGAGTTTAGTTTTAGAGATACAGCGCAGAAACTGAAAGTGAACCGAGTCGAACCTAATAGCCATTTCATCGACGGATCCTTAACTATGCAGCTTCCAACCCAAGGCTGCTGCTTACCTTGTGAGTACAGAAGAATCTGCATCTCCAGAAGCACGCAGGTGAAGAGCTGAACCAAGTTTTCCAAGCCCAGCAGTTCAAAGACTTCTCGCAGCGGAAAATCAAAGAGGGGCAGCTCAGTCGGTCCCGGTCGCTGGCAGATAATCGGCCCATAGACCCCTGAGAACTTGAGCGAGCGGCCGGGGGGAGGCAGCGGCACCTCGTAGAGGATGTTGTGGATGTAGCTCTCCAGGGGCAGTGGTGGAGTCTGCTGGGAGCTCACCGCCTTGTGCAGCTGCCGCAGGAACTTGCGACAGGCCTGCACGAAGGGCAGCGGGGTGATCAGGCAGATGCACTTGGACACGTAGAGGGTGTCGCGGCCGATGTCGTAGGAGTTGTAGCGTTGCATCTTGGCCTGCGAGGAGCTGTCCCCCTCGTCGATGCTGCTGGCCAGCGAGTCCATGCTGCAGGAGGACGAGGCGTACACGCTGCTGCACTGCTCCACGTTGTGCATCTGGTACAGCGTCTGCATGGCGCTGCAGATCTGCCGGCACGTGACCTCCTCGTAGAAGGTGAGCACAAAGCCGTAGGTGCGAGAGCCGTCCTCGCGCGTGATGAGGAAGGCGTGGAACTGAGGATCCCTGTTTTCCGCCTGGGTCTTGAAGGAGAGCCCTTTGGGCATGCAGAGCTGAGGGGACAAAGAACAAAGCACACGTTAACACTCTTTGAATGAACAAGCAGTCTTGGGGAATTGGGGACGTTTTTGGGTCGAGGACCTTCTTCAGACTTGATGACCAAACAACTGGGGCGGCACAGTGGACCAGGGGTAGAGTTGCTGCCTTGCAAAGGCAGAGACCTGGGTTTGATCCTGACCTTTGGGAACCATTGTGGAGGGATGTTTTTTGTGTTTGAATCTCTTTCTTAGTGTTATGTCTGAATTCTTTTTTTGTGTGTTGCATTGGCAGGAAACATTTCACTACACCAATTGGTGTATGTGACCAATAAACTAACCTTGAACCTTGAACTACGGATGCTATCTGTACCGAGTTTGCACATCCCCCCGTGATCGCGTGGGTTTTCTCTGGGTGCCCCGGTTTCTTCCCACCCTTTCCAAAAACGTACAGGTTTGTAGGTTAATTAGCTTTGGTAAAATTTGTAAATTGTCCCCATTGCTAGTTTACGAGGATCGCTGGTCCTCTTCAGTTATCAGGCAACTGAACCATCCCGTCACCAACTAGAGAACGGTCCTGAGCTACCATCTACCTCATTGAAGACTCTCGGACTATCTTTCATCAGACTTCACCTTGCACAAAGTGTTATTCCTTTTATCCTGTATCTGTACACTGTGGACGGCTCGATTGTAATCACGTATCGTCTCTCTGTTGACTGGATAGCACGCAACAAAAAAGCTTTTCATTGTACCTTTGATCAGCCATGATCACGTTAAATGGCGGTGCTGCCTCGAAGGGCCGAATGGCCTACTCCTGCACCTATTGTCTATTCTCTATCATATGTGGCAATAAGCTCAGCAAAAAATGAAAAATTACAAATGTTATCTTGCAATATTTAATATAATAAAGACTAAAAATGGTATTGTCGGTGCAATCGTGCCCTCATTTTAAGGCCTGTTAAGTTAAAGAGGGCAAAGCAAGATGGGTGAACACAGTAGTTTTATTAAGAAGGTCAACAAAAATGCTGGAGAAACTTCGCTCAACTCTATGGAGCGAAGGAAATAGGCACCGTTTCGGCCCGAAACGTTGCCTATTTCCTTCGCTCCATAGATGCTGCCTCACCCGCTGAGTTTCTCCAGCATTTTCATCTACCTTCGATATTCCAGCATCTGCAGATCCTTCTTAAACAAGTTTTATTAAGAATGTGGGCGTCTCAGCTGAGCCAGGCTTCTCCCCAATTGATGCAAAGATAACCAGGATTAGTTGATGTTAGATAAAAAATGCTGGAGAAACTCAGCGTGTGAGGCAGCATCTATGGAGAGAAGGAATTGGGGACGTTTTGGGTCGAGGGCCTTCTTCAGACTCGATGATCATTGAGTTCAAGAGCACAGGGAAACCATACAACAAAGTTTCAACAATAATACAAATTGATCTCTCTACATCATCGTCTATATCCCTCGTTTCCCTTATCCCTAACCAGTCCGAAGAATGGTCTTGACTTGAAAACGTCACCCATTCCTTCTCTCCAGAGATGCTGCCCGTCCAACTGAGCTACTCCAGCTTTTTGTGTCCATCTACAATTACACAAAATATGGATTTCAAAAATTAAAGGACATACTTTCTCCAGTCATCAAAACAATTCACTAATTGCAAAGGGCACAGAATGCCTTGCTCCCACATCCATCTCGAACGACTGTCTATAAATCTCAGAGAGCTTCCCCCTCAGAGGTATCATCTTTCAGACAAAACATAAAACTATCCTCTCAAGTGGATGTTAACGACCCGTTGGTGATGCTTACAGAATGCAGAAGTTGCTCATTGTTTCCTGACAAAAATCTTGACCTTCAATTATCACCCAAGAAAGGTCCAATGCACCCAGCCAATTAGTTGTTTGTGGGAGTTTGCAGTGTTGAAGTTAGCTCCTGTAATCCCCTAATTGTCTATTGTCTATTGTCATAATTAAACCAGTATGAAAAGTGTTACTGATTCTCAAGTGAAATATAAAACACGAGAAAATAGGAAAGGAGCAGAATCCTCGGACCATCACACCTGTCCCTCCATTCAATATGTTCATAGCCGATCTCTGACGACTTCAACTCCTCTTTATTTTAGTTTTAGTTTAGGAATACAGCGCAGAAACAGCCCCTAAGGTCCACCGAGTCCGCACCGACCAACGATTCCCACATTAACACTATCCTACACACACACACGCACACACTAGGGACAATTTATAGACTTATACCAAGCCAAATAACCTACAGACCTGTACATCTATGGGATGAGGGAGGAAGCAGGAGTACCTTGAGAGAAATCCATGCAGTTACAGGGACGACGTGCAAATTCCACACAGACAGCACCCGTAGTCAGGATCGAACCCAGGTGTCAGGCCCAGGTGAGGCAGCAACTCTACCAGCTGCACCACTGAGCAGCCTTTGGTATTATCAGCATTCATAAGTGATAGGAACAGAATTTGGTCATTTGGCCCATTAAGTCTGCTCTGCCATTCGATCACGGCTGATCTACCTTGCCCTCTTAACCCCATTCCCCTGTGTTCTCCCCATAACCCCTGACACCCATACTAATCAATTTCAGACGTACTACCACAGGGTTATTCCACAAATGGTTTGTTATTCCCTGTTGAGGGGTGGCAATACATTTATAATAGCTCCCACCGACAGTGGACTTCCTCAATTCCAGCTGATGAACATCTGTAGTGTCCCGAAGATAGGCGCAAAAGGGTGGAGTAACTCAGCGGGTGAGGCAGCATTTTTGGAGAGAAGTGACACTCTTCTTCAGACTGAGAGTCAGGGGTAAAGGGGAAGAAGAGATATAGATGCTACTTGGGAGAAATGAATGGTCGATAGCAAAAAACACGGATTAATCACGGAAATGTGGAGCACACAATTTTGGATGTGGGATAAGTGACAACGAGTAAAGGGACAGAGAAACACAACAGGATGACAGTGAAACTAGTACGATGACTAGGGTGGGTGAGGGATGGAGAGAGAGGGAATGCCAGGGTTACCTGAACTTAGATAAATCAATAATCATGTTGCTGGGTTGTAAGCTGCCCAAGAGAAATATGACATGCTGTTCTTCCAATTTGTGTTTGGCCTCACTTTGTCAATGGAGGAGTCCCAGGACAGAAAGGTCAGTATGAGAATGGGAAAAGGGGTTAAAGTGTTTGGCAACCGGGAGATCACTGTCATACCCGCTAGCTTGATCACCAAACTTAGCGGTCTTGGCATCTCCACCTCCCTCTGCAATTGGACACTGGATTTCCTCACTAACAGACCACAGTCTGTTAGGGTTAACAACCTCACCTCCTCCACTATAACACTGAACACTGGCGTGCCACAGGGCTGTGAGCTATATTTAAGAGGGAGTTAGATGTGGCCCTTGTGGCTAAGGGGATCAGAGGGTATGGAGAGAAGGCAGGTACGGGATACTGAGTTGGATGATCAGCCATGATCATATTGAATGGCGGTGCAGGCTCGAAGGGCCGAATGGCCTACTCCTGCACCTAATTTCTATGTTTCTATGTGCTCAGCCCTCTCCTCTACTCCCTCTTCACGCATGACTGCATCCCCAAGTATGGCTCCAACGCCATTATAAAATTTGCCGATGACACCACGGTGGTAGGACTGATTAGTGATAATGACGAATCAGCCTACAGGGAGGAGGTCCAGCACCTGGCCACCTGGTGTGCCAACAATAACCTCGTCCTCAACTCCCAGAAGACGAAGGAAATAATTGTTGACTTTCGGAAGAACAGAGGGGGCAGACACACCCCCATCCATATAAACGGGACTGAGGTGGAGAGGGTCTCCAACTACAAATTCCTCGGGGTACACATCTCGGAGGATCTGTCCTGGTCCCTCAACACCTCAAAGCTGATCAAAAAGGCACAGCAGCGCCTTTACTTTCTGAGGAGGCTCAAAAAAGCCCACCTGTCCCCCCGGATTCTGACGAACTTCTACCGCTGCACCATTGAAAGCATCCTGACCACCTGCTTTACGGTATGGTACAGCAGTTGCACCGTGGAAGACAGGAAGGCACTACAACGGGTGGTGAAAACCGCCCAGTACATCATCGGTGCCCCGCTCCCTGCCATGGATGCCCTCCACCGAAAACGGTGCCTGAAGCGGGCCGGGAAGATCATCAAGGACCCCTCACACCCTAACCATGGACTGTTTGCCCTCCTCCCATCAGGGAGGCGGTACAGGAGCCTCAGGTCCCGCACCAGTAGGACGAAGAACAGCTTCTTCAACTACACCATCAGACTGCTGAACTCGGAGCCCAGCTGATAGACTTGTCTGCACCCTGTATTTATTTATTTCCGTACTGCTATCACTACACTCTGTATTTATTTTTTTATATCGCTATCACTACGAATGACGCTAAACTGCATTTCGTTGTACCTATACTTGTATTTGTGCAATGACATTAAACTTGAATTGAATTGAATTGAATCACGTAGGCCGAGGTGGACTGAGCAAAGATGTGTAAGTAGGAACTGCAGGTGCTGGCTATGCACCGAAGATGGGCACAAAATGCTAGAGTAACTCAGCGGGGCAGGCAGCCTCTCTGGAGGGCAGGAATGGGTGACGTTTCGGGTCGAGACCCTTCTTCAGACTCAGTTCTTCTGGTCTGTAGTGCCGCAGCTTTGTCCGACGCCATGAAATGGGAGCCCAACAGGGGGCACTCCGGAGCAGAGTTATGGGGACCTTGGTCAACCACTGTCAGCGGTCAGCTCTGTGTCAGACAGCACCCAATGACTCATCCATGCTCTCTCACCGAGCTGTCAAGACACATTCAAATGGGAACGTCAGTCACCTCAGCTGGAATGCAAATCCCACATTTTTTTTTCCTTTTCGAGTCCTGCGTCAAACAAAGGAATCTACATTTTCGTCCAAAGTTAACCTCCCACGATATCGAACAGAAAGACACTGGCTGTGGACATTGCAAATTAAATTCTGGAGCATGTGCAGGAATTTAACTGCAATTAGTTACAGAGTGGGCCTATTGAACAGATATTTATTGTGCACATCCTTAATGAGATTAGTGACTAGTGTGGGTGGTTATTGCTTCTTGCACATGCTCTGAAAATGTCTTTAAAATAGCTTCTGTCTTGCAGCAAAATTAAATAAAAGATATCACAGCAAGAATTATGTGATTGTGAACATATTGTCGCATGCAGTGTAAGGCTTGACTCGATAAAATCAAACACACGTTCCCTGAACTCAGTATTTGCTCAGCATGTTAGACTGTTTTTCTTGCAGAAAATATATTTAATCAATTATTTACAGCAATTTGGTGGCAGGAACCCAATGAGGCGTGGGGGGGGGGGGGGGGGGGGGGGGGGAGTTAGTGTTCAAGATATATTACAGCATTTATAATCGAACAATGCTGCAGAAATGAATCATTTAGACTGATTCTATGATTTCCTGGTTATCTGAGCAGGTCAGGGACAAACGTCTCTGAGATTTTCCCCTTCCTCGTGCCAGCAGAATTGATTTCCTCTTTCTCTCGCCTCTTGCAGGAGATTAAATGATTGTTGATTTGGGGGGGGGGGGGGGGGGTGAGAGGAGATGTAGCCGAGAGTAACAGTTCGAAAAAAACAAATGCTGGTCTGAAGAAGGGTCTCACATGGGGGTTTGTGTATACACACACACACACACACTGAACTCTTTTTCTCATTTATTATATTGTTTACAGTGTATTCTGTTTACATATTCTGTTTTGTGCTGCAAGTAAGAATTTAATTGGTCTGTCTGTGACATATGACAAGAAAACACTCGTGAATCACCTATTCCTTTTCTCCACAGACGCTGCCTGACCCGCTGAGTCACTCCAGCATTTTGTGTCTGTCTTCGGTCTAAACCAGCATCTGGAGTTCCTCTGTACACAAATGCTGGTCTTTCCCCATTCTCCATCTATATACAAACCGGCCCCTCCAGGTTTACAGCTCACCTGCTATTTGCATCCTGGATTTCCAAACTCTGCTCAGCTTTCATATTAAGCATAAAGGCAGCAGAAAGTCTCATGCTGCAGGGTGGAATTCCCAAGCAAACCAAATTAGCTCTGTCATTACTATTGCGATTCCAAAGTCTGTCCAAGAGAAAACAAGCTCAAGTCTTTTGGCTTGTCCCGTTACACGAACCCACTCCTGTACACTGAGGAGGTGGGATATACGGTACACGAGGCACTTTTTTGTGTCTACTTTTATCTCTTGTCAAATATTTTGGAGATAGGTTTGGAGGGGTATGGGCCAAACACGGGCAGGTGGGACTAGGGTCGCTGTGAGAGAGACACAAAATGCTGGAGTAACTCAGCGGGACAGGCAGCATCTCTGGGAGAGAAGGAATGGGTGAAGGGTCTCAACCCGAAACGTCACCCATTCCTTCTCTCCCAGAGATGCTGCCTGTCCTGCTGAGTTACTCCAGCATTTTGTGTCTATCTTCGATTTAATCTGCAGTTCCTTCCTAGACGTTGTGCAGCTGGGACATGTTGGCCAGTGTGGGCAAGTTGGACCGAAGGGCCTGCTTCCACACTGTATCACTCTCGATCTCTATTTTACTGGGTTTGATCTTCAATTTTATCCTCTCCGGCTAAGTATCGTGTGATCTTACCCACACTACTGACAAAGAGCATAGTGTCCGCGATGGATGGGTAGGTATGGATTTCTGAAAGCTTTAAAATAAAACTAAGCTTTCAATGGGAGCAGCGGTTTCGACCTGACACTTCACCCATTCCTTTTCTCCAGTGATGCTGCCTGGTCCACTGAGTTACTCCATCTAAGCTTCAGTTGGTTAGTTTAGAGTTACAACGCGGTACAGGCCCTTCAGCCCACCGAGTCCGCACCGACCAGAGATCCCCACGCACTTACACTATCCTACACACACTAGGGACAATTTACAATTTTATCAAGCCAATTAACCTACGAACCGGTACATCTTTGGAGTGTGGAAGGAAACGGTGCTCCTGGAGAAAACCCACATGGTCACGGGGAGAACGTACAAACTCCGTACAGACAGCACCCATAGTCAGGATCGAACCCGGGTCTCTGGCGCCGTAAGGCAGCAACTGTACCACTGTGTCACCGTGCTGCTTTAGGTTTTATTTTAAACATGGATAACGCTGGAAGGCAAGGCATGAAGCAAGTTGAGCTTGCCACTTAAGCCACAGCAAAATTTCCTGTGATGATTAGCAAAGGGTTTAAGCCTTTGCTGTGACCTGTATCATCAGTTGCAGCCTTGCTGCAGATCATGGGGACACTCAATCAACCTCAAAGCAGGCTACATGCCATGGTCGACAGAATAGCATTAGGGCCCACAAGTCCAGAGACAACAGTAGCGATTTCCAATGGTCATGGGCCATTACAGGCAGCTTTGAATCCATTACCCAGACAATTCTAGTCAGAGAATGGCATTATTTCACTGAGCAGAACACATTTTGTATACGGGTTATAGGAATAGTGTCATACAGCGTGGAAACATGCCCTTTGTCATAGAGTGAGTCAGCGAGGAAACATGCCCTTCAGCCCAACTTGCCCATTTACACTGCGTTTGACCCATATCCATCTAAATCTATTCTATCCATGTACCTGTCCAAATGTTTCCTAAACGTTGTGATAGCACCTGCCTCAACTACCTCCTCATATACCTACTACACTTTGTATGAAAAAGTTACCCCTCAGGTTTGTCTTAAATATTTCCCTCCTCACCTTGTACTCTGTATGTAATCTGGTTCTCAATATCCTGAATCTGGGCAAGAGACTATGCATTTACCTGATCTATTACTCTCATGACTTGGTACACCTCTGTACAATCATCCCTCATCCTCCTGTGTTCCAAGGAATAGAATCATAGCCTGCTCAACCTCTCACTATAGCTCAGACCTTTGAGTCCTGGCAACATCATCATAAACCTTCTCTGCACCCTCTCCAGCTTGTCTACATCTTTCCGCAAACATGCTGACCAAAACTGAACATAATGCCCTAACTGTGGCCTTGCCAACGTCTTATATAACTGCTGCATGACCTCGCAACTTCTATACTCTGATGAAGGACTATGTGGTAAAAAGCCCTTTTGACCACCCTATCTACCTGCGACACCACTTTCAAGGAAAATTAAGGATCCTCAATGTCTAGGTCATGCACTATTTTTGTTACTGCCATCACACAGGAGGTACAGAAGCTTGAAATCACGCACCATCAGGTTAAAGAACGGCTAAAAAACATCAGATACTTGAACCATCCGGCAAAACTGTAATCCTACTGTGTCAACGGAACACTATAGACCACGGACAATTCTAATTGAATTTTGCATTAATGTCTTTGCACCGTTTTTCCCCACTATCTTGCAAAAGACGTGTAATTTCTTTATATAATTATGTATAATAATTGAGTCTATGTGGCCGTGAAGCTGCTACAAGCAAAATTGCCCTTTCACCTGCACCTCACTGAACTTGTGCTCAAATGCCAGAGGGCAGGATAGTTTTACCAGCATTGTAGCGTTACAGTTCACGAGAAAAAGTCTCATAACTGCAATGAGGTAGGTTGTAAGATCAGGGCTATACCTTAGTTTATGGGAGGACTCTTATGTCCCAGCACATAAATCTCATCACGAAGGTGGTGCATCTCTACTTCCTTAGAAGCTTAAAGAGATTATGAACGGCACCAAATGTTCAAACTTCTACAGGTGCACTGTGGAAAGATTCCCGCCGTGATGGACCACTATAAAGCAGCGACTCTACCGCTGCACCGCTGTGTCACACTAACTCTTCAAAGGAGGTTTATCGAATGCCAGTCCCGGCGATAAATCTCATGATAGGAACTAAGACATGAGGTTTGAAAGCATAATTTCCTGATCAAATTGTTTCTTTTCAATGAGACTACATTGCACATGTAGGACGACTAGCCTGTAGCTAACCTCCCTAGCTTTACCCAATATCTTTTTATCAGGAAAAAGACTGGGGACTCAGACCAAATGAACACATCATTCCAAGATAGACACAAAATGCTGGAGTAAACTCAGCGGGTCAGGCAGCATCTCTGGAGAGAAGGAATGGAGCTGGTTTAGGCACCATGAACAGGCTCCTTTTGTACAGAAAGGCCTAATGATTCTGTACGACACCTCCTTCATTGCCACTCATTCAAGCATAATTACATTTAAAATCCAAGATATAAGAGTGACTGCTTTGCAAAAACAAAATCCAGAATGCCAAAGAAACAGCAGATAACATTTATTGATCTACGGCATAGATTAATCTTTCCTGATTACAGTCAGGCAAAGGATGAAAGCAGGCTTGCCCCTGCTCAGTAGGCCCCATGAGGTTTGAGCAGAACTGCTATTTGGTACCGAGTCTGCAGATTGCTTCAGCCACTTGCCATCCATCACAGACGACACTTGCATCATTTTACATGTTTTGAAGCCACAAGCTGTGCGATTTTAACCAATCGCGACCCGGAATGAATGAGGCACGTGGCCCCGTAGAAACAGCCGTTCCCTTGACAACCGTGGTTGTGTGGGAGGGGATTATGACTTTTCATTTTACGGCGACGATTTGGGTTACAATTGTCAAGCAGGGCTGCAGATTTAAGATGGTCCTCGACTTCTATTTCCTGCTGCGGTTAAATTAATTTCTCCTTTAATTTCCACATTAATTTGTGTGCCAGTCTACTTGGTATTCATATCATAAGTTCATCAGCTTCAACTTGTCCTTCATAGAGTCAAGTAGTCACAAAACTAGACAGCACTGCAGCAGGCTCTTCAAGCCGACCAAAGTGGCATACTGCGCATGACCCCTTTGCCCGCATTTGGCCTGCATCCCTCTCAAATCTTCCTATCCATATACCTGTCCAAATGTCTTTTTTAAATGCTGGACTAGATGATTAGCTACTTTGCCCTCATTCTACTGTATCAAAAACTACTGCCAAAATATTGCTTCTTCAGTTGATGAAAATAAAATGTGTCCTCCAGAGTTTGCACTCACCAGAGTCAAATCATTGCTGCAAATTAATTTCTACCCACGGTGAGCAGCACAAGTCAGATTGCCAGGTGGTTGGAAACAATAAATGTCTGAACAGCAGCGAGGATAATTGTGTTGAACTGCATTGCACAAAACAAATTGTGAATGTGGATACGTTTCTGCACATTGGGCTGTCATTAGCTCAGCAGTTCCCCACCTGGCAAGAACCATCTTTTTACATTTAGGACTGAGATGAGGAAACATGTTTTCTCCCAGAGAGTTGTGAACCTGTGCAATTCTCTGCCACAGAAGGTGGTGGAGGCCAATTCACTGGATGCTTTCAAGAGAGTGAGATTTAGCTCTTAGGGCTAAAGGAATCAAGGGATATGGGGAAAAAGCAGGAAACAGGGTACTGATTTTAGATCAGCCATGATCATATTGTATGGCGGTGCTGGCTTGAGGGGCCGAATGGCCTACTCCTGCACCTATTTCTCTATGTCTATGTTACAATCGTAAAACAACACTGCACAGTAGAAAGATATCCAGACCATCCACTTAAAAGCTGATTGAAAGTGGATGGTCGAGATCATCTCACTTTCCTCTCCATCTCCCCATAATTGTGTAAATGCTTTCCTTTCAAGTGTTCATTCAATTCTCTCATGAACGTTGCCATCATATCGTCTTCCACCCTCTCTTTCAGCTGCGTCTCACTGAGAATACATATATCTTAAATCTGTGGCCTGTTGCCCTGGAAAAATAATGTTTATTAACAAATGAGAACCCTGCATAATTCGCGTTGCATGGGTTATTTTGTTCCTGTTGCTCTTCTGCACCAATTTGTTCACACCTCTCAAGGGGATGGGTGGTGCTTGGCTGCCTCAGGTTTCCAAGAGCAATGGGGAACAATCTCAAATGTGCTCGTTCCTTACGCAATGAGGCACATTGTGGACGCAAGGGAATGCCCAAGAAGGTGGAGAGATACAGTCCCATAAGGTAGACGGTAATTTTTAGCCAATTGGGTGTGAATTGAAGAGACTTTATACTGCACTTTGTCTACATTTCTCAGCTACATCTTGTAGATACACACAAAAAAGCTGGAGCAACTCAGCGGGTCAGGCAGAATCTCTGGAGAAAAAGAATAGATGACATTTCAGGTCGGGACCTTTCTTCAGACTACGTCGTTCAGAACCAGGTTATCTACCCGGTCGCCACTACGCCACTTAGAGATTGGCACTGCAGTGCCACGAGATTTCATGGGCGCTGAGGAGATGTTAAGAACCCCCACTGAACGCCAAAGGTTTACTACTGCTGGATCGATCTAATTCTGGGGCAGGACACAGTGGTGCAGCGGTAGAGTTGCAACTTTGCAGTGCCAGAGACCTGGGTTGCTACGGATGCTGTCTGTACGGAGTTTGTACGTCCCCCCCCTGTGACTCCGTGGGTTTTCTCCGGGTGCTTTGGTTTCCTCCCACACTCCAACGATGTACAGATTTTATAGGTTAATCAGCTTTGATAAAAATGTAAATTGTCTGTAGTGTGTAGGATAGTGCTCGTGTGTATGGGGTGATCGCTGGTCTGCGCGGTCTCGGTGGGCTGAAAAGCCTGTTTCCTCGCTGTTTCTCTTGAGACTAAAGGACACACACTGGGCTGGTAATGGATGTTGGCCACATGTCTCAGCATTTCATCAGAAAGCAAAGCACATTTATTCTGCATCGCACCCTCCATGTGCTAAGGCTATCTAAACACTTCACACACAATGAGTTACCCCTGACCGCATTTGTTGTTATTCAGGCAAACAGCAGGGATAATTAACACACAGCACTCAGATCGATTTGCATGTGTTGATTGAGCGAGGAGTGTGGGTCAAAAGCAAAACAGGATAGATAACTCTCCGCTCCTCCGTGTATTTTTATTCTACACAAAATGTTTTAGACTATAGTCTACAGAGATGCAGCGCGGAAACAGGCCCTTCGGCCCACCAAGTCCACACTCACCAGTGATCACCCCGTACACTAGAACAAGGGACAATTTACAATTTTACCAAAGTTAATTAACCGAGGAACCTGCACGTCTTTGGAGAGTGGGAAGAAACCAGAGAACCTGGAAAACTGACGCGGTCACGGAGAGATCGTACAAACTCCGTACCGACAGCACCCATAGTCGAGATCGAACCCGGGTCTCTGGCGCTGTAAGGCAGCAACTCTACCCCTGTGATGTCCAGTTATGGGATTTTTACAATAATTCACATATTTTATATTTATTCCAAAGGTAAAGCATGGTCAAATTTATCACTCTGAAGATGTTAAGAGTCAGCACTGTTGTGAAGGACTGGTTGAGGTCAACTGATTTATACCAGATAAAACGCCTCTCTGCTGGTCAGAGTCAATGCAAGGACCTTAAAACATACAGGCACTCCACAACTTACACAAGGTTACCTTTCGTGAATCCGTACTCGTCAGATTTTAGTAAGTCGGAATCACCAACTTTCGCCCTTGGGGCACTTTCTGTGGCGCCTGACATTCTGGGTAAGCACAGCCGCCATTGCTGGCTTGTTTCCGATGTGAACTTGAGCACATAGAGTGTTGTGGAGATTACACTTGGGACTGAGTGCAGAATTGTTTACGCAAGTGCGAATTTACGGAATACTCCTATTGCGCTAAGCCTGGGAGTGTCTGCAATGATGGTGATTTGGCTATCAGAGCCCCTCTTTAATGAACAACCATTACAATGAGATTTAGTTTAGTTTAGTTTAGAGATACAGCGTGGAAACAGGCCCTTTAGCCCACCGAGTCTGCGCCGACCAGCGATCACTATTAACACTACCCTACACGCTCCAAACCAATTAACCTACAAACTTGTACGTCTTTGGAGTGTGGGAGGAAACCGAAGATCTCAGAGAAAACCCATGCAGGTCATGGGGAGAACGTACAAACTCTGTACAGACAGCAACCGTAGTCAGGATCGAACCTGGGTCTCTGGTGCTACAAGCGCTGTAAGGCAGCAACTCTATCGCTGCGCCACCGTGCCACCCTTGTTACCAGGACTCGAGGGTCTGAGCTACAGGTTAAGTGGGCTTGGACTCTATTCCTTGGAGTGCAGGAGGCTGAGGGGTGATTTTATAGAGGTGTACAAAATCACGAGACGAATAAATCAGGTAGTCTCTTGACCGGGTAGTGGAATCGAGGACCAGAGGACATAGGTTTGAAGTGCAGGGGAAAAGATTTAATAGGAATCTGAGGGGTAACTTTTTTTTTACACAAAGGGTGGTGGGTGTATGCAACGAGCTGCCAGAGGAGGTAGTTGAGGCAGGGACCATCCCAACGTTTACGAAACAGTTGGACAGGTGCATGGATAGGACACGTTTGGAGGAATATGGGTCAAACGCAGGCAGGTGGGACCAGTGTAGCTGGGACATGTTGGCCAGTGTGGGCAAGTTGGGCCGAAGGGCCCTGTTTCCACACTGTATCACTCTGTGACTCTAACGAGTGCAAGGTAAGAGACCAGTTACAAATGTCAGTGAATGCCGCCAACAAAACCCATTATCCCCACTGCGTACAAACATAAAGCACTTGAATTGTCCTGATTGAATCCCGTGAGGTATGCACCAATATCTGTCAACAGTATTTCATCAGGGAAGCGCATTGTTTGCAAGGCCATATCTGAGGCTTGTCTGTATGATGTACCAAAGTGACATTCACCATTCAGAGAGTCAGTTCATGGAAATGACGGGCCCAAATTAGCACTGGAGCGAAAGCGACAACTGGAAAGTCTCTGGAAGTAAAATCAACCATAACCCTTCCCCCAACATCTACAAAGATCATCTGATATCCCGAGATGACTTGACAAATCCCTAAAACATTTCAAGTGTTGGCTGGAACGAGTCTGAGTTCCTAATGATGATTCCACTGCCTGCTCGCCTCGTTATTCTGATGAGTTTGGAAAAAGTAATTACCATTTTAGGAATCTGAGAAAAGTAATTACCATTTTAGAAATTTAGCGCAGGGGTGATGAGGTAATGCCACAGCTGATTATTATTTTCAAAGCACCACATTCCCTCAGGGTCTACAAAGAGCACAGAGCATGTCTGTTCCATTTGAGTCGTTCACAACTGCTATTTGACAGGGCGGCACAGCGGTAAAGTTGCCTCTGAAGTTGCTGCCTTACAGCGCCAGAAGGTTCGATCCCGACTACGGGTGCTTGCCTGTACACAGTTTGTACCTTCTCCCCGTGACCTGCGTGGGTTTTCACTGAGATCTTTGGTTTCCTCCCACATTCCAAAGACATGCAGGTTTGTAGGTTACTTGGCCTGGTATAAATGTAAATTGTCCCTAGCGTGTGTGGGATGATGTTAATGTGCAGGGATCATTGGCCGGTGCGGACTGGGTGGGCCGAAGGGCCTATTTCCGTGCTGCATCTTTAAATTAAGCTAAGACAGATTCCTGCCACGCAGAGCAACAGCCCAGCAGGGGACTATACAGCAATATCTCGAATTGACTTGTGTACGGGATATTGCTATTCACCCAAGATGACTGGTTTAGTGCTGTGTGTTAACAGACTGAATGGTTTTTTTTAAAAAAGGTTCCACAAAACCAGCATCTGATGGTTACAATGTACAATCTACACTTGTAATCTGAAATAAATTGTTTAGTTTAGATTGGAGATACAGCATGTAAACAGGCCCTTCGGCCTTCCCGGTTTATGCTGACCATCGACCATAGTTCAATGTTATCCACTTTCGCATCCACTCCCTGTTCATACGGGCCAATTTTACAGAGGCCTATTAACATAGAAGCACGCGCGCCTTGGGATGTGGGCGGAAACCGGAGCACCTGGAGGAAACCCACATGGTCACAGGGAGAATGTGCAAACTCCACACAGACAGTACCCGAGGTTCTGGATCGAACCCGGGTCTTTGGCGATTTGAGGCAGCAACTACCAGCTGTGCCACCTTGCAGCCTTATCAAAGCTATTCAGATAACGCTGCTCTCCTCACCACTGTAGGGGACTGGAAGGATAATGGGATGGGAACACCATAATTTCGAAAAACTGCCCGTCCCATCAAATGGGAAGGAAAATCAAAAAATAACTGGAAGTGTAAAATTAAAGTGTAAAATATTCAACAGGTGGAAAGGGAAACAAGATTTGGGTTGATGGTCTTTCCATAGATGCTGCTAAAAGTCGTAGTGTCATAGAGTAATTCAGTGTGTAAACAGGCCCTTCGGCCCGACTTACCCACACCGACCAAAAGGCCTCATCTACACAAGTCCCACCTGCCTGCGTTTGGCCCACATCCCTCTAAACCTATTCTAACCAAGTACCTGTCTAAATGTTTATTAAATGTTGCAATGGTTCCTGCCTCAACTACCTCCTCCAGCAGCTCGTTTAATACACTCACCACCCTTTGTGTGAAAAAGTTACCCCTCAGGTTCTTATTAAATCTGTCCCCTCTCACCTTAAACCTATGTCCTCTGGTTCTTGATTTCCCTACTCTGGTGCATTTACCCGATCAATTACTCTCATGATTTTGTACACCTCTATAAGATCGCCCATCATCCTCCTGCAATCCAAGCAATAGAGTCCTAACCTACTCAACCTCTCCCCGTAGCTCAGTACCTTGAGACCTGGCAACATCCTCATAAATCTGATGTGCACCCTTTCCACTAGAGTATCCAGGATTTTCTGGTTTATCAAAATGGCTGATCAAAAAATCATCTGGACAGATACATGGATAGGAAAGGTTTGAAGGGATATGTAAAATGTGGGCAAACTGGCCTAGCGTAGATGAGTATCTTGGTCGGCATGGATGAGTTGGGCCAAAGGGTCTGTTTCCTTGCTGTATGACTCCATGTCTTCCGTGCCTATTCTACTTCTTCTTATTGTGTCCACATCGCAAGGTTAGAAATTGTTCAGCCAGAGCTGAACACACTTCTCGGCATCTGCATACAATTGCGTCTTGCGCTTCTTGTGCGTGGTGGTGGAAAGATTGGTGGAAATGTGAACGCTCTTTCGTTGACCGCCCTATTCTACTAATCCTGCTCCTATTTCTTTTGGTCTTCTGGTTCCCTGCCCCTTCCACCTACATCCCTTCTTCTGGTTTTACATTTCACTCTTCTCCTTTATCTGACACCCTTTTGTCTCCTTTTTCAATACTAAGGGATGGTTCATGGGTAAAGGAGAGGAATTAAGGCGGCACGGTGGCGCAGCGTTAGAGTCGCTGCCTTACAGCTCCACAGACCCGGGTTCGATCCTGACTGCGGGTGCTGTCTGTAAGGAGTTTGCACGTTCTCCCCATGACCTTGCATGGGTTTTCTCCAGGATCTCGGGTTTCCTCCCACACTCCAGAGACGTACACGCTTGTAGGTTAATTGGCTTGGGTAATTGTAAATTGTCCCTAGTGTGTGTAGGGTAGTGTTAGTGTGCGGGGATCGCTGGTCGGCGCAGACTCAGTGGGATGAAGGGCCTGTTTACACTCTGCATCTCCAAATTAAACTAAATCCACTGGTGGCTGAACATTCAAATTCATTGCCTCATGAATTGTTCATTCACGTTGTGTGATTGCTCTTTCTTTCTATCTCCCTCTGTCATTACAACATCAACTATCTGTACACTATGTTCCGAGCGGTACATTATATTACTGATGCAAACCAGCTTTAATTAGAGCAAATGCATTAATGCTGCAAGCTTCGTCGTCACGGGAACAACCTCCTGGGAGAACCAACACCAAGTAGGCTGACAAGTTCAAGGAGAAGTCAACAATAACTTCCTGAAGCCTTTAGGGAATGGGCAAAGCGGTGACATCACCAATTTCCCCAGGGATAAATTCTAACATTTATTTTTACCAGCAACAGACAAAGTCAAAGCATATCTGGGAACTGGGTAAAACCAGCATGCTGAGCAACCGTTTTGTCCAACACTTGTGATCTGCCTGCCGAGGCCAGCTAGATCTCCCCCTTCCCATTCGCACAGCCACCTTCCTTTCCTGAACCTCCTCAATTACCAGTGTGAGGTCACATTCCAAACTGGAGGAGCAGCCCCTCGTATTCCACTTGGGTAGCTTACAACCCAATGGTGTGAATGTTGAATTCTCCAATTTTAAGTAATACTCCCCCTCCCCTCCCCATCCACCCTACCCCCTTCCTTGAGTCCCATCACCCACCCCAATGCGCACTATTTTTTCCCGCAATCTTAACCACGTCGCCCTTCTCCTTTCCCCTCTATTGTACGCCCATTCTCCCATCCCCAACCCCCCTGTTCCCATTTATTACTCTATCCCCTCCCCTCTTGATCAGTAAGAGCATCAAAGGTCACCGGGAGAAGGCAGGAGAATGGTGTTGAGAGGGGCAAATAAATCAGCTATGACCAAATGGTTGAGCAGACCCGATGGGTTGAATGTCTTATGGTCATCTGTCCCCTTCCACCTATATCCCTCCCCCTGGCTTTACATGCCACTCCTCTTCTTCCTTATCTGACACCCTTTTGTCTCCTTTTCATCTCTAGCCATCTCTGCGCCCATCTGCCAATTAAGCCTCTCCCATCTGTATCCACCTATCTCTTGCCATACTTTGTCATCCCCCTCCCACCACCAACCTGTCGTTTCCAGCTGACTCACCCCTACCACAGTCAACCAAAATAAGGCACTAACCCAAAACATCGCCTGTCCATCTCCTCCACAGATGTTATCTGATCCACTGAGTTCCTCCAACACTTTGTCCAATGCCAGGCAAGCAGTTTAGTTTAGTTTAGAGATACAGCGTGGAACCAGGCCCTTTGGCCCACCGAGTCCGTGCCAGCCAGCGATCCCCGCACACTGGCACTTTCCTACACACACTAAGGACAATTTACAATTTTTCTGAAAGCACTTAACCTAGAAACCTGTACGTCTTTACAGTATGGGAGGAAACTGGAGAAAACCCACGTAAGTCATGAGGAGAACGTACAAACTCTGTACAGACAGCACTCAGGATCGAACACGGGCCTCTGGCGCTGTATGGCAGCAACTCTACCGCTGCTCCACCTTGCTGTGTTTAGGTACAAGTTATAGAAGGAAATGACAAATTAAAACCTATTGCCAGTTCCTGGATGACTGATTGTGGTCATATAGTAAGAGCAGATGGAACGACAGTACTTTTCTCCTGCTTTCTCCTTACCTTTGCCAAGAACTAGTGCATAAAAAACAAAAATCTATAAGGAACTTTGCCCTAGAACAGCATGTACTTCCTGATTCCACTCCAGATCAGCTGGCACCCTGACTGAAATAATGCTTTTGGATGCAGAGAGGAAAGCAAAGGAGACTCGAGTAGTTTAGATTAGTTCAGAGATACAGCATGGAAACAGGCCCTTGAGCCCACGCCGACCATTGATCACCCGTTCACCCTCGTTATCCCACTACACGCCCAGCTGACGGCACGGATGAAATGGGAATAAGAAAGAAAGAAATCATACTAGTGGAACTTTGGTCAAACCGACAAGGTTATGTAGCCTGGGATTCACTGCACAGGAGCAATGAATAAAGAAATACAAAAAATCCAACACTCACCATATTGACAGCATCTTGATCGAAAGGGTTGTATTCCACGTTTTGAGGATAATGGGCTAATACTTTAGACTTGAAGGTTCTTCTCAATGGACTCTGATCAAAGTTTTCCCCTACGAGGTGAAAAGAGATGGCAAATTATTCAGTAATCACCAGGAAGTTGCCCAGATTGTGGACAGTTCCAACTAACATACAGTAAACAACAGCAAAGATTCACCAACTTACCTCCCGCAGCCAAAAAGTTTGCAAAGGTATTTTAAGACAACATTTTGTTTTGAAGTTCTTCCACTTTCACTTCAAACAAGGAGGCATGATCCATTTGAAAGGCCAACTCCTAACCTGCTTGCAGACCACGGCCGATGCACCAACCACGTAAGTTGGCGTCGGATGCTGTGGCACACGTTAGAACATTGCACACCAACCCCTCACTTCAAGTAGGGAACCTTCACCATTAGACAGTGAGCTCAGTGCACAGGAAGTGAGCTCCTAGCGCAAGAAGTGAGCTCATTTCCTGGCATGTGGGACTGAGGTTCTGGCCGGGCCTCCGTCTTGTGAAAAAGGACCACCAAGTTTGATGAGGTTGACATCAGGGGGCTGGAGGGTGATTACCATCACAAAAGGTTGCACAGGGAGTTCTTTTCTCTGGACTGATGGGGTGGGTCCTCAACCTAATTAATGGGTTCGACAGTTAAGATCAGACGAGACCGCAACTTGGGCCACAGATAAATAAAAAAATCAGGCAGCTACTTCTGAAGAGAATGCTTTCTTGATCAGAATATTGAACTCACCACCTCATATATTAGCTGAGGTGAAAAACATGTGTCCGTCTAAAGGAAAGCTTGATAAACCTAAGAGGGCACAAATGATGGTGGGGTAAAATGGGTACAATGGCCCATTTCTGTGGCATGAAACTATTCATAAGGTGGTTTCAGGTCTGCTGGCATCGAGTAATGTTTCATCGACTGGCATCGGCTTTGCCCGATGTTGTATTGCTGCCACTGGCCTCACGGTAAGTAGGGCCAGGAGGAAGAGGGAAAGGGTAAATAATGGCCGAATGGAATCCTGCCCTGTACTGAACACACATCCAACTGGTTTGTTTGGAGAGATGTTTACACAGCAGTTAAGTCAATGACTGAACAATGCATTTTGGAAGCACAGTGGAACTGCTGACACACAGCTCCAGCGACACAGGTTCCATCCTGTACGTGGCTGTATGTGTGGAGTGTAACTCTTCTCCATGTGAGGGTGTGGGCTTTCTCCTGGATGCTGCCGTTACCTCCAACATCCAAAAGACGGGTGGAAACACGGAACTGTAGATGCTGCTTTACACAAAGTGCTGGAGTAACTAAGCGGGTCAGGCAACGTCACTGGAGAACACAGGTAGATGACTTCTCGGGTCGGAACTCTTCTTCAGACTGAAGAAGGTGTGTGGGTTGGCAGGTAAACACTGTAGATTGCCCGCAATGTAATAGATAGTTGGTGGGAGAATCAGGGAACGGCGTTAATGTGAATGTGAGACAAAGTGGGTAGTGGAGAAAATACGTGGTGGAATGGATTGACATCATTGTTCGGGGAACGAGTATCAACTTGAAGGGCCAAATGGCCTTCGTCAATGCGAAGAGAGAAAGTATGACACCATAGGTGGATGGTTGGGAACCCTACATTAGGATCACCAGCATGATGGAGTGGGTGGAACCGACTGTTATTAACATTAGTCATTGGAAACAAATTGAAGAGATCAGTGATCATAACAAATGAAAAGACTAGAGAACGCTTGAAAGAATTTTTCAATGGAAAGTAAAAGCCTGCAGATGTTGGAAACCCGAATTCAAATCAAAAAAATGTTGGCAACACGCTGCAAGCCTGGCAGCATCTGTGGAAAGAGAAACAGGGTTAATGTTTTGGGCTAAAGCCCCTTTGTTGGAATGAAAGCATCCGATGATAGGTCTTTGTCCTAAGATATTAACTGCAGTTTTCTCTCCACAGGTGCTGCCAGACCTGCCCTGCGTTTCCTGCACTTTGGGTAAGAATATTGTCTCAAGATCAATCATGATTATTTGGGGTTGCAATTAACTATTGACAGGCCCAGTCTAATTTGTTTGAGTTAAGATGCGTAGGGAGTTGACTTCCTTCTCAACTGTTGGGTGTGAAAGCATCTGTTATTAGCTGGTCTTGGAGCGAGTCCATCGGATACAATCACTGCTTCAGCATCGGTTGATACACATTTAAAACCATGGAGAACAATGCAGATAAGGAGAGCAAAAAGAAGAGTCCCATCACCAATACCACCACCAGTACCACCACCAAACAAGACACTAATGACAAGAACTGTCCGTGGATAAAATACAGGCAAGCTCTAATCTAGTGTGGAAGGGGGGGATGAGAGGCTACAGATGCCAAGAGACAGGTCCACTAATCAACTTGCATCCCTCGATAATTCCCAGAATCCCCTGTTCAACCAGGGATGACATGCGAAGAGGGCGACAGCAGAATCTCCAAAGCTTGCAGAAGTAGCGGGAGCCGCATTTGGAAAGGAAGCAGAAAGCGGAGAGATCGAGCCGTTTTCCACTCGTTACCTGAGGCTTTGTTTGGACATGGAGTTTCTTGGCTCCTGCCATACCGTGCTGCTTCTACCAACTGGCATAGCGCTATACAACACAAATAAAGAGACAAGACTGGGTGTCAGGGTGAACTCATAACAAAAAAAAAAACAGTTTGTGACAAATGCCAACGAACATGTCCCTGTAAACAAAGGTGCCAGCTGTATAATGCTCATGGGGAGAACGTACAAACACCGTACAGACAGCATCCGTAGTCAGGACCAAACCCGGGTCTCTGGCGCTGTAAGACAGCAACTCTTCATATCTTTGGGGAGTATCTTCATATGAAGGGGAAAAAAGGTTGATAATTTTTTATCCACATCCTTCCTCAAGGCTTCTGATCCCTTAACGTTGATGACAAAAACACATTGGAGTTGATGGGGCACAATTCTGTCAGTCTACTGCACGCAGCCTCAATTCAATGGGTGAATGCATTTACATTAAGTTGATGCCTCCCATTACATAGCACATTTAATTCCAGAAACAAACTACAAAATGACTCAAAGATAGAGACACAAGGTGCTGAGGTAACTTAGCGGGTCTGGCAGCATCTCTGGAGCAAAAGGAATGGGTGACTTTTTCAAGTTGGGGCCATACTTCAGACTGTCACTGCTGCTTTATCTGAAGAAGGGTCTTGACCTGAAATGTTACCCGTCATTTTTCTCCAGAGATGCTGCCTGACCCGCTGAGTTACTCCAGCATAGGGTTGCCACCGTCCCGTATTAGCTGGGACATCCCGTATATTGGGCTAAATTGGTTTGTCCCATACGGGACTGCCCTTGTCCCGTATTTGACTGCTACTACTTGGGTCGAGGGGACTGTCGCAGCTGTGTGGCCACGCCTCGCCCGTCCCGACGTAGTGCAGCCCATGGAGTGCAGCAGCAGCTGTCGGTCGGTCAGCAGCCCGGCCTGCTGTCCGACCTTCGGACCTTCGCTTACCGCCGACACCACCACCTTCTCATGGCCAATCATCGGTTCATGAGTTGGATGGGGTGCCGGACTTTGCGCCCGACGTCTTGCACAAAAGTCTGGCGCCCGGGCCAAATCTCCTCAGCTGGCCCGCCGGCTGGGCTTTGTGTGTGCAGTTCAGCACCCGGGCCAACTCATCATTCACCCAGCCACGGCTGAGTCAGTCAACGAATTGCCATCAGGAATTTGTCCCGTATATTTTGACCCTTTGTCCCTTATTTTGCAGTGAGAAAGTTGGCAAACCTACTCCAGCACCCTGTGTCTATCTTTGGTATGAACCAGCATCTGCACCTCATTGTTTCGACATTCTATATGAAATGACTCAGCTCCTCCTACCCTCTTATAATGATAGGCTTTCAAGATGCACACACTGCAGTTTGTAGTTTTGATGCTCTCCCACCTGATATCCCTTTGCCTTACTGTGCTGACTAAAAGTTCATCTGCACCTTAAGGTCTAGGAGGCACCTGATGTCCAATTGTACATGCAATATTTTGCACTGAACTATTAACCAAACCGATTACATTAAAGTATGCTGAAAACAACAGCACATGTAAGTCACCTTCTGTACTGACATTGGCCACCGAGATATTTTTAACAGACTGATCTCAACAACACTTTCAGTTTATTGTGCAACATCATTTGCAAATAGTATCTTGCAAAATTATATCACAGGGAATATTTCCCATTACAGCATAACCATTTCACAACAGACAATGGAGATTATCATACTAGAACCATTACATATTGTTTGTGCAAGCACGACAGAACTATTGTCTGCCTGCAGCAACTTGCAATCCCAGGATCGATTGGCAAAACAGTATGTCAAAGTTTTCTTTTCCCCAAAAGCAAAAGAAATCTCAAAGACAAAATTAAATTGTTAAAAATACCCTGGAGGTCAGGCAGCATCCGTGGAAAGAGAAAGGGTTGCTATTTCAGACGCTGATCTTACATCTAAATTTTCATCATAAGCAGATGCATTTGATCCATTAAAACAAATCTGGATCCCATCTGAGATTAATACAGGCCCTGGGAGATCAGTTGGGAAAACCAGATGCACCTGCTTACAATGAGAAATGTAATGTGCCAAAATGCTTCTTTCCATTTCTTTCCCCACAGATGCTAGCTGGCCTTCTGAATATTTCCAGTGTGGTCACTTTTCATGTCAATTAACTTGTTGAACTCTGAGGCCATTAATAGACCACAGAAGACTATATCACTCAGAAAACTATAACTTTACTTAAATAACTTTAGAGATGCAGCGAGGAAACAGACCCTCCAGCCCACTGAGTCTGCATTGACAAGCCAACTCTAATATTATCCCACACACTAGGGACAACTTACAATTATACCAAAGCCAATTAACCTACAAACCTGCACGTCTTTGGAGTATGATTGGAAACCGGAGCTCCCAGAGAAAACCCGCGCAGTCACAGGGAGAACGTACAAACTCCGCACAGACAGCTCCCGTAGTCCCACTGTGCTGCCCCATATCACACACACATCCGATCTCTTTCCATTAGGAAATTCTATCTCACCAGGAAATTAATTAAGTTATAGAGTCATATGGCATGGAAACAGGCCATTCGGCCCTACTTGCCCACGCCAACCAACTTGCCCCATCTAAACTAGAACCACCTGTCAGCTTTTGGCCCCAATCCCTTTAAGTCTACCCTATCTATCTAAATGTTTCTTAACCCTAATTATTTTGTTATTTCCACCTCTCGGAGCCTTCCTGCCCCCTACACCCTCTCATCTGCTTTAGGCATCGCTTGGCTTGGTGAATTTACTATTTAAAGTTACTCTGAACTATTTGCTAATTTCACTGCTCGATGGTCATAAGTCTTCTTTTGGAAATAAAAAAATGTATTTAAAACCTGTCAGGCATGTCTGGCAGCACCGTTGAACAATAAAAAAAACCCAGCTTCATTGCAAAAGTGTCCTTGAACCCACAAAGTTAACGAGCAACATTAACAGATCGATGATGAATTTGTTCTGGGGGTATGTCTGGTTTTGCAGGCTGCGTTTGCTTCGCACTTTAAAGCTGCCACAAACAATCTGAACGACCGTCTAGACCAAAAACGACACCCATTCCTTTTCTCCAGAGATGCTGCCTGTCCCGCTGAGTCACTCCAGCAACGGCATGACTTCCGACACATCACACAGTAAGATTTGTACTGGACCTGCAGTGTGCGAGACATTCCTCAATATTTTCTAACCTTTGGACATTTTTCTTTTTTCGCGGTCAGGTGCTTTTCAAAAGAGTTTGAACATACTTTTAAACGTAATGGCCTGTCCCACTTTCACAACCTAATTCACAACCTTTTTTACTCGTGGATATTTTTCATCGGGCTAGAAAAACGCCCCAACCTACTTGATGCCAGGAGTACCTACGACTAGCATCATGGCCTGCCACGACCTACCTATGACCTCTTACGACCCCCTACGACCTCCTACATCCTCGTGACGACCATGCTGCGAGTATGAGTCAAGGGCAAACTCAGCAGAGGTCATGGATTAAGTCGTGAAAGTGGGACCAGGCAAGTTGAGCGAGTGGAAATAATAGAAGAACCTAGTACAAGTTCCCAACATCAACTTGCCATTTTGTCACCTGGACAAAAAGGGCTTACAGGGAAACAGGGCTGGTGCGTTCTGGGGTCAGGAAGGGATAGTGGGATGGGGGAGGTGGTGCAGGTGCACGGGGGGCACTGCAGCCCCCGTTGCAACAAGGGAATGGAGGGCACACCAAGTTCGGGCTTCCCTTACCCTTTGTGGAAAGAATTTCTTCTTAAATTTTCAGGAAGACACTCCGGAGAATGGAATTAACTTGGAGAAGTCTTTCAAACACGGCAGACAGCTTTAAACCACGCTGCAGGACTGGACGAAGGGCCTGGCTTTAATCCTGCATTTTCGCAATCCTTCACCAAAGGAAATAGTTTATTTGTACGTGGCCTCCAGGTCCCCTTTGTCGCTTTAAATTACCCTCAGCCTTCCAAAACCCAAGGTCAAGCACTATCCAGCAGACGGCTTAACATCCAGTCCAGTACCACTCTTCTTTAAAATCGAGCTACGTCTCAAATCTCTGAGCTGGATTACCCGGAGCAGCAATATCAGGGCGTAGAAAGAGAGGGAAAACATTCAAAAACTAAACAGACCAAATGCTGCCATTGGTGAAGTAGATAAGCCGAAAGCAAAACCCACTGTAATTTAATTACTTCTGAAATGATTGGGTGCTATAATCCCATAATACCGTAAGCCGTAAAGGCAGCGTATTGGGGAAAAAATAAGTATTTCTTGCAAACTTCAAAGATGTTTGAGCGGCAAATAACAACTTTCGGCAATCTATTATTAAGCGGTGTTACAGCGAGGGCTCCAGAACACAGACATCAAAGCGGACGGGAGAAAATACAGCTTGCTTGCCAGAGATGAAAATTCAATGTTTGGCGTTGATGGATTTAATGATGTTGCAGAATATTTAATGAGCAGTGAAACTCAATGTTTACAAAATGAAAGAGGTCATTTTGCACCAGTCAGTAATTATGCATCTTCCACATTAGCATATCTTGACTCCCTGCTGGTAAATCGAATAACAACGATGTATATTCACACTGAAGATCGACACAAAAAGCTGGAGTAACTCAGCGCGACAGGCAGCATCTCTGGAGAGAAGCAATGGGTGACGTTTGGGGTCAAGACCCTTCTTCCCCAGTCAGACCCCAGTCTGAAGAAAGGCCTCGACCTGCAACGTCACCCATTCCTTCTCTCCAGAGATGCTGCCTGTCCGCTGAGTTACTCCAGCATTTTGTGTCTACCTTCGGTGTAAACCAGCATCTGCAGTTCCAGTAACTTCAACATGGTAAAACATCCCAAAGTCTTCACGGATGAGTTAGTAATCAAATTTGTTAAAGGAAATGAAGGATCGATCCAGGGAGTATCTATTAACGAGAGCCACATGGGAACAAACCGACATTTGGCTGTGGTGACACTGTAAAAGCTAGCATGACTTCACCTCCTCCTGCCCTGCTCCCTGTAAGACCCACAACCCTTTTTGGTAGTTTCTCTGTCCCCACTGCACCTTGTTTTCAAGCCTAGGCTTTCTGAAATGTCTTCCTGCTTCTGGAAGCACAGCCACTCTCTAAATCGTCATAACTTTTATGCTCTGTAAACCATAAACGTTATATATGACCATTCTGTGAGACAAGCAGTACTGATTTGGCCTGGTGATCTCAGTCTATTCCGGACCAGCATAGCACAGCACCGATTTAGTACGGTGATATCAGCATCCACTTTACCAGCGCCACAATGATTTGGCATTGTTGTCAGCTACTTTCAGTTACTTGCCTTGCCCTCCATTCCTAACTCCCAACTTTCATTAATAATACACATTCCTCCGATTCTTCTGTCATGGTACGGTGTCAGTGTGGCGCAGCGGTAGAGTTGCTGCCTTACAGCGCCAGAGACCTGGTTCCTCCCACACTCCAAAGGTGTACAGGTTTGTAAATTAATTGGCTTGGAGAAATATCCGGGTATCGCTGGTCAGCCCAGACTGGTCAGGGCCAAAGGGTGCTGTATCTGTAAACTAAACTAAATCACCGGGCCTACTTCCTCCAGAATTCTCTGCATGATTTATCTTTTTAGTTTAGTTCAGTTTATTGTCACGTGCATCGCTACAGCGAAAAGCTTTCTTGTTGCGTGCTATCCAGTCAGCGGAAAGACCATACATGATTACTACCAAGCTGTCCACAGTGTACAGATACAGGTTAAAGGGAGTAACGTTTAGTGCGAGATAAAGTCCAGTAAAGTTCGATTAAAGATAGTCTGAGGGTCTCCAATGAGGTCGATCGTATCTCAGGCCAGCTCTCTAGTAGGTGGTAGATGCCTGATAACAGCTGGGAAGAAACTGTCCCTGAATCTGGATGTTTGCGTTCTCACACTTCTGTATCTCTTGCCTGATGGGAGAGGGGAGAAGAGGTAGAGACTGGGGTGAGTTTTGTCCTCGATTATGCTGGTGGCCTTGCCGAGGCAGCGTAAAGTGTGGACGGAGTCAATGGAAGGGAGGTTGGTTTGCGTGATGGTCCTGGGCTGCGTCCACAATTCTCCGCAATTTCTTGCCGTCCTGGATGGAGCTGCATCGAGGCCTTTCCAGATCCTTGCAAATCCAATATAGTACAAGAGAGTGGCCATCTGCTCAATCATTAACCACTCATTCATTGGGAACCACTGCATGCCATCACCATCAACCCTCTCACTAATCCACCAACATAATTCAGTTACCTTTCAGAGTCCATGCTTAAAAGTGCATGCATCCCTTTGATTTGTGCAAGGCCTAAACAAGGAGGAGCATGTGTCAAATTAGAGTGGAACACTCTTTTTACACACTCTTACAATTAATTACCAGCATTGGTTCAAACAGATTAATCAGTGTTTAATCCACACTGGCATGCAGATTAGTTCTCCCTTTATTAAACTGGGCCCTTTCATGGTGTCGCCACAGCCGAATGTCAATTAGTTTCCATTTATCTCTAGCTAATTCCAGTTGCTATGGTTCACCCGAGGATTTGGTTCAAATCTTCCTGCATGCTGTTGGCACATGGTAACATGGTAATATATCAAATAGTACAGATTCACAATTGTTCCTTATTGTTAAATCTCAAATTTAAAAAATACTAAGCTGCTAAATACCCTGAAATTCATTGAAGATACCATTTTTGCAAATAATTTTATGCCACCATGAGAAGCAAATCAAGGACTCTTTGCATGTCCTTAACATTATTTATCTCCAAAATCCACGGTCTTTCCCTGGTAACCAATTTCCCCAAGACACCCATTGTCTGGTGTAGAGAAACATTCAAATCAGAATCAGAACTGGAAGAAGGGAGACACAGTGGCGCAGCATCAGAGTTGCTGCCTTACAGCGCCAGAGACCTAGGTTCGATCCTGACTACGAGTGCTGTCTGTACTGAGTTTGCACGTTCTCTCCGTGACCACGGATTTTCACAGGGTGCCCTGGTTTCCTCCCACACTCCAAAGCTGTGTTGGTTTAATTGGCTTCAGTAAAGATTATAAATCGTCCCTCGAGTGTGTAGGATAGTATACGAGGGCGCTGGTCGGCGTATACTCAGTGGGTCGAAGGGTCTGTTCCTGCGCTGTATCTCTAAACTAAAAATAAATTAAATAGGCTACAAATGGAGATTCGTCAAGTCAGGGAAGGATTCCTACTCTCCATGAACTATTGCAGAACCTGGCATACCCTGATCCAAGGGCATTCATTATTCTATTACTCCTGACTCAGAGAAATCATACAACACAGAAACAAGCCCTACAGCCCACCTAGTCCAGGCCGACCATGCATAACGGTGAGTCCCATTTGCCTGGATTTGGCCAATACCCCTCGACACACTTCCTATCCACATACCTGAGGAAATGTCATAACTGGATCTGTGTCTATAGCTTTCTCCGTCAGCTCATTCCAGAAAAGGTCTACCTTCTGAGTGAAAATAGTCAGTGCTACTCAGTCCCCTCAAATCTGAAAATAACCCTCGATAACTACCAAAGATAGACACAAAGTGCTGGAGTAACTCAGCGGGTCAGGCAGCATCTCTGGAGAAAAAGGTTGGGCGACGTTTTGGGTCATTCCATTCAGCCTTCAGTCTGAAGAGTCCCAACCCGAAACGTCACCCATCCTTTTTCTCCAGAGATGCTGCCTGACCCGCTGAGTTACTCCAGCACTTTGGGACTATCATCAGTATAAACCAGCATCTGTAGTTCATTTCTACTCCATAACAAACCTTTGACTCCTTTCTCCAAACCAATTAACTCGCCCAGGTTCCATTCCATGCCATCTAACCTTCCAGATTAGCTGTCCCAGGGTGGCAATGTGTGGAGTCATGCAATTTGGTAGTAGGAATAAAGACGTGGACTATTTTCTAAATGGGGAGAGAATCCAGAAATCAGAGGTGCAAAGGGACTTGGCAGTGCTGGTGCTGGATTCCCAAAAAGTTAATCAGCAAGTCGAATCGGTAGTAGAGAAAGCAAACTCAATGCTAGCATTTACTTCAAGAGGGTTTGTATACAAAAACAGGGACGTAATGCTGAGACTCTATAAGGTGCTGGTCAGGCCACATTTGGAATATTGTGAGTAATTCTGAGCACCATATCTGAGGACGGATGTGCTGGCTCTGGAGAGGGTCCAGAGGAGGTTTACAAGGATGATCCCAGGAATAGGTTAACCTATGATGAGCGTTTGTCGGTCCTGGGCCTGTACTCACTTGAGTTTAGAAGAATGAAGGGGGACATCATTGAAACATACATAGTGAATGGCTTGGATAGAGTGGATGTTTCCACTAGTAGGAGAGTCTAGGACCAGAGGCCATAGCTTCAGAATTAAAGGTTGTTCTTTTAGGAAGATGAGGAGAAATGTTTTTATCAGAAGGTCACCACTTTCTGACTAAAGATCCACCTTCTGACTAAAGATCCACCTTCTGTGGAATTCTTTGCCACAGAAGGCTGTGGAGGCCAAGTCAGCGGATATTTTTAAGGCAGAGATAGATAGATTCTTGATTAGTATGGGTGTCAGAGGTTATGGGGAGAAGGCAGGAGAATGGGTTTCGAAGGGGGAGATAGATGAGACATGACTGAATGGCGGAGTAGACCTGATGGGCCGAATGGCTTAATTCTACTCCTATACCTTATGGCACAGTGGCACGGCTGCCTCGCAGCTCCAGAGGCTCGGATTCGATCTTGCAAAAAGTGCTAACTGGGAGGAGTTTGCACGTTCTCCCTGTGTCCACGTGGGGCTCCGATTTCCTCCCACATCCCAAAAACATGCACGTTCGTAGGTTAACCAAGTGTACTCAATTTCACTGCCAACTGGCCTTCCTCAGGTAGACATAATTTGCATTTGTGCCTTTCATTTTCTCAGCATACCCCGACAGAAGTTACCCCGACAACTGTTATCAGGCAACTGAACCATCCTACCAACAATTAGAGAGCAGCCCTCAACTACTATCTACCTCATTGGAGACCTTTGGGCTATCTTTGATCGGACTTTAGCTTGAACTAAACGTTAATGGCTTTATATCTACACACTGTGGATGGGTTGATTGTAATTATGTATTGTCTTTCCGCTGACTGGTTAGCACACAACAGAAGTTTTTCACTGTATCTCGGTGCACGTGACAATAAACTAAACTCAGGTAAACAGAACACTTATAAAAAGGAGTAACGCTGGCAGAGCTCCAGTCAAAATGGTGACATTGTCCAACACTGCTTGCCTTGGAGATTTCCTTGGAGATTTCCACAACCATGGAGATTTCTGCAACTCTTCTTTGAAAAAAGAAATGACAGAAATTGTTTTTACCTGAAATACAGACTGTAACCTTTCTACTTAATGATCAGCCAAGAAGGATACGGCAGTCTCTGCCACAATTGGAAACGCAGTAAAGTGTGACCACAGGCGGACAATTAACCTCAAACGATTTGCCCACTTTGATTGCAGAGCACATGTGAGTGGCAAAGCAATCAGAGATTATAAGCTGCACAGTTAGTGGCTGCAAAGGGGAACCTATTGTCAATCATTGGTAAACCAGCTATTATTGGCCATCGCTAAGTTTGGTACATGTCTGAAGGCAGACACAAAAAGCTGAAGTAATGGCCCTGTCCCACTGTACGAGTTCATTCAAGAGTTCTCCCGAGTTTGCCCCGATTTGAACTCGGACATTCACGGTAATGGCCGCTGGTAGGTACTCGGGGCTCTCGTGGAAATTTTTCAACATGTTGAAAAATCTTCCCGAGTCTTCCCGAGCTTCCCGCGTTTCCCGAATCCCTGCCGTTAGCATTACGAGCCGCTAAGAGACGTCCCGAGTTCCGACGTACCCGCTACGTACATTCTACGTGCTTCCACGAGTTTGATTTTAAAAAAACTCGGGAGAGCTCTTGAATGAGCTCGTACAGTGGGACAGGGCCATTACTCAGCAGGTCAGGCGGCCAGCACCTCCGGAGAAAAGGAATAGGCGACATTTCGAGTCGTGACCCTTCTTCGACCCAAGAGTCACATATTCCTTTCCTCCAGAGATGTTGCCTGAACCACTGAGTTATTCCAGATTTTTGTGTCTGCTGTGTAAACCAGTATCTGCAGTTGTTTCCTATACACTTTGGCACAGGTCTTTTATTGTTCAATGCAAGTACATTACTGCTGGAGTTATGGGTCTTGAATATAAGTTACACACGCATGTAAACATAGAACGCACGTGTAAACTTAGAACATGCATGCAAACATAGATTGTTTATTGGTCAGTTATTGGGGTATAACAGATTGGAGTGCTGGTGATTCCAGGGGTGACAGTATAACACTGAGCCACTTTCCCATTTAATCGGTGGATATAGGACTCTCGTTTATAACTGGGATACAGTGCTAGCTTCAGGTCAATCACTGTATAGATGGGGCACAGTGCTGCTGGGTACTAGACCATGGCCGTCTCACAATGCAATACCGTGTTGGTGGCTTCAGATCCATGCAGTGCTGTTACATTATGAACAATGGGGCACGCTGTTCGTGGCTGCAGGTGTGTGGCAGGTACTACTGCAATGTTTAAGAAACATGTAGACAGTTACATGGATAGTGTACGTTAAGAGGGATATGACAATAGACAATAGGTGCACGAGTAGGCCATTTGGCCCTTCGAGCCAGCACCGCATATGGGCAGGTGGAACATGGGGCATATTGATCGGCGTGGGCAAGTGCAGCTGAAGGGCCTGTTTCCACGCTGTATGCCCCGATGACACTATGGCAGGTGCTGATGGAGCAAGTTAAGGCAGTGAAATGAGAATGCTGCTCCCTCTTGACTCATGCAGCCTGGTCTAAACCTGTCTCCCACCCCACCCCATTGCCTTCACTGGAAGAGGCTGCCAGCTCATACCACAGTTGTGCCGCAGAGCAGAAAGCTGAGGCTGAGCGTGCCAAATTGAAACCTATCAAATTCCTGTGTGTAGATGGGACCAGACCCGAAACGTCACCCGTCCCTTCTCTCCAGAGAGGATGCCTGACCCGCTGAGTTACTCCAGCACAATGTTGGTATCTTGCCTATCATTCAGGTAACTTCATAACTGTGAATGAGAAAACATTCAGGCTGTGTAGTTGATCTGACCAGTCTTTGAGCTGAGCTCCAGCAGTGTCACTTCCCAAAAGATACCACACATTCCTATGTTTCGAAGCACATGCAGGGATATGATTGCTGAAGGCTTCAATACATTGTCAAAGATTTGACCTTCACACGAGTCTGTTGGCAGGCAGACAGCGTGTGTCGACTGCATACATCAGGGCGGCATTTAGGGAGGGCAGGAGAGTTCTGCCTTCAGTCATCATCAGTTCCTTTATATAGCTGCAGCCCGAGACAGGTTATTGCCTTTCCCTGGGGCCTGCTTGATTTAGACAGAAGCCAGTCCCCAAAATAGAACAGAAGAAAGCGTGTCAATGGGAAAGGCTTATAATACCTAACAAAACAGGTCTGCATCTGCTATTCTTCTTCAGTTGACCTACAAAGACAAGATGAAGCATCTCCAACTTGCACCAATTGTTTTGCATTGCTAACTGGCATTGTGTTCTCTTTGACACTCTGCACCATATTTGGCACCCTGAAACAGGTTAATGAATCCTTCATTACAACGGTGATGACAAATAATTCTCTGACACAAAAGGGGAGACAGACAGTGGCGCAGCGGTAGAGTTGCTGTCTCACAGCGCCAGGGACCCAGGTTCGATCCTGACTAAGGGTGCTGTCTGTACGGAGTTTGTACATTCTCCCCGTGACCGCGTGGGTTTTCTCCGGGCACTCCGGTTTCTTCCCACACTCCAAACACACACAGGTTTTGTAGGTTAATTGGCTTTGGTAAAATTGTAAATGGTCCCTAGTGTGTAGGATAGCGCTGCCTTAAGGGCCTGTCCCACTGTACGAGGTAATTCAAGAGTTCTCCCCTGATTCGAGCTTGTGTAATGTACGTAGCAGGTATAG